>VMDO01000074.1:20637-51966 GCA_007922755.1 Pedetes capensis | reverse complement strand
CAAGTTGCTGGGATTACAGGCGTGCGCCACCACGCCCAACCTGGCTTCTGATTTCGCTGGGATTTAGCTCAGTTGGTAGAGTGCTGTGCTGCAGTTTCTGAGGTCCCGAGTTCGATTCCCAGCACCGCAAAAATGGGAGAAGGACCTGGCAATCCACTCCCAAGGCAATCCCAAAACAGTCAGCAATTGAAAACCCTATGAGGGTCACTATGAGTCGGATACCGACTCGACGGCACACAACAACAACAACAATTCTTGAGGATTTCTGTCTAGTAGTATTCTAAAATACTTAGTAAATTACAAGGCTTATTATCTAATAAATCTAAAGAAATCAAGAGTTAAAAGACTGGGCATAAAGTTAGCGTATTTTATTTTATAAAGTAAGTTTTCAGTTCCAGTTACTAGGCAAAACAAAGACGGCTGCTCTGTCATAATGTTTAAAGCTGTTTGGTAGACTAGAACAAAAGAGGTTCATAGAACTTTTATATTCTTTTTTTGAAAAGGACAGGGCCATAAAAGCTAGTACTTTAAAAAGGAAAAGATTTGACCTGATCTTGTCTAGTGAGATTTTCTCAAGTAGAATATACTTGTGTTGTCATCTATAGATTTCAGCTCATATTCAGTGGTTTGGTTTCTGTACATAAAGGAGTTATATATGGAATTTAATTTTAGCCTTGGAATCTGGGATAGCATTGATTATCCTTAATATTCTATTGAAAATTATAGAGCGCTAGAGTTAAGTGTTCGAAAGCTGATACAGAGTAATAGCTCTATTACAAGGATCATATATAAATATGTAGGGTTTTAATCATAGTCTCACTAGAGATATGTTTTTTAAGTTTTGAATGTTTCAGTTGATTCATTTTCAAACATCTTGAAAATTGTAAGGGAGATAGAAAAGGAGAGAATATCCAGTTTAGATGTAGCATTTTGTTACCAGGGAATGCTACTTTGTGTGTGTGTGTGTGTGCATTTTAATTTGGTGGAATTAAGTTTTCTTTCTTCTAGATTTTGATAAAGAACATGGCATATTACGGGTGAGAAAACTGAGGCTCAGATAAGTTGATTAGAATGAGCAGACAAGTCTGATGTGTAGCCAAATCTGTCTCTAATGTCTATGTTTTTACCACTATCTTCAGAATTAAATACATTGATGATCAAAAGTCACCGTTACTCACAAAAAGAATTTGTGGAATGCTTACTGTCCTCAATTTCTTACTCTATTACTTATTTTCTTGCTTTCTTTTTGTTGTAGAGTGCTGTGTGGTTTTTAATGAAAATGAGTATTTCTTCTGAAATTATTTCATGCTTTTCATCAAAAAGGGGTTTAAATGTGTTACCAAGGTCCTTTAGGCAGTCTCTTGCAGATCTAATTTCTAACCTTAAAAAATCACCTTTCGGTATATTATTCAGCAGGGCTTCAAAACTGAGAAATAACTGGGTTCAGGTTTTGGTGCCAGTTCAATATGTTAAAATTTAGAAATTTTAGGTTTACTTTGGGTGTAAAATTTTAATTCTTAGCTGCAATCAGTGTTGCACACCTGTGATCCCAGCAACTTGGGAGGCAGAAGCAGGAGGATTGCAAGTTCAAGTCCAGAGGCAGCCTAATTTCATGAGACCCTGTCTCAAAATAAAAAGTAAAAAGAAAATTGTGCTGGGGGCTTGTGGCTCAGTGGTAGAACACTTGTGAAAGCATGTGTGAGGCCCTGGTTTAACTCTCCAGCACCACAAAAACAAACAAAATCAATCTCGTGTGTAAATAGACTAATAAAATTTTCCCTTTTTTTTTCAATTTTTAAATAGCTAATGATATTTAGGAAAAATATTAAGCGCTGGACTTAACACTCAATTTTTCACTGGGTTCAGGTTAAGAAAAATGTTTTAAATGCTTGAACCAGAACAGGTTCAAGTTTTGGGTTCAGGTTTGATTTGAAACTTTGCTGCCTACACAGAGGATTTAAACCCAAAATCAAACCTTCTAAATTTTAACATATTCAATCCACAACTGAACCTGAACTCAATTTTTCATGGGTTTGAAGCCCTGTTATTCAGCCATTATATTATTGTTCCTTGAATAATGAGCTATAGACTGAGCAGCTCTCTCTCTCTCCCTCTCCTCCCCTCTCTCTCTTTTTCATTCTCTCTCCTCTCCCCCAACCCCTTTGTACTAGGAAGTTGAACCCAAGTGCTTATGGATGTGAGGCAAGTGCTCTACCACTGAGCTGCACTCTCAACTTCTATGCCTTGGGCATGCTGCTGCTGTTAGGTGCTGTCGAGTTCTGTTCGACTCACTGACTCTCATAGGGTTTTCAATGGCTGGTTGTTTTGGGATTGCCTCTGGAGTGGATTGCCATGTCCTTCTCCCATTTTTGTGGTTCTGAGAATTGAACTTGGGACCTCAGAGACTGAAGAGCAGCACTCTGCCAACTGAGCTAAATCCCAGCCCCTTGGGCATGCTAGGCAAGTGCTTTACCACTGAGCTGTATGCCCAGCCCCCCTTTTTTATTTTTTTATTTTTGTTTTGTTTATTTACTTTTTGTGGTACTATGGGGTTGAACCTGGGGTCTCATGCATACTTTGCAAGTATTATACCACTAAACTGTACCCCAACCCTTTCTTTACTTTTTATTTTTGAAACAGGGTCTTTCTAAGTTACATAGGCCATCTCTGGCCTCAAACTCATGATCTTCCTGTCTCCGCCTCCCAAGTCATTGGGATAACAGGGCATGAGCCACTATGCCTGGATTTATTTTTTATTTTGAGACAGAGTTTCACTAAATTGCATAGGCTGCCTCTGGCCTCGAACATTCAATCCTCCTGCCTCGGTGCTCTGACTCACTAGGATCACTGATGTATACCACAGTGCCTGGCATGTATTCATATACTTTAAAAAACCCAGGTTGTAGTTCTAGGGATTAAAACTACAATTGAAGTGAAAAATTCAACTAGATGGGATTCTGGCATATTAGACATGGCAGAAGAAAAGATTCATAAATTTGAAGATACAGCAAATAAACTATTCAAAGTGAAAAAAGAAAGAACCTTTAAAATATGACAAGAGAATCAGTGAACAGTGGGACAAACTTCCATAGGCCTCATATCTATGTAATTGAAGTCACCAAAGGAGAGGAGAGACAATGGTAAATGAGGTTTTTGAAAAAAATAATGTCCAGAATTTCCAAATTTGTTGAAAAGAAGCTCAGTAACAAGAAGAAAACTGCACCAAGGAACATATAATCAAATTGCTTAAAACCAGTGAGAAAGAGCAAATCTTAAAAGTACCCAGAGAAATAAAGATTACAGCAGATTTCTCATCAGAAACATTGCAAGTTAAAAGACAGTGGGACATATTTAAAGTACTAAAAGAATAAACTGTTAACCTAGTATTCTATACTCAGCAAAATATCATTCAAAAAAAGTAAAAGGTATTTTCAGACATATAAAAACTGAAATAACTTCTCACCATTATACCACACTAAAAGAAATGTTAAAATCCTTTATACAAAATGAAAATGATACCAGATGGAACTATATAGATCCACTCAAAAGAATAAAGAAGACTGGATGTAGTGACCACATTGCAAATATATAAGATTTTTTTCTTACTATTTAGTTTTCCTTTAAGATGATCAGTTGTTTAAACAAAATAATAGCATGTATGTATAATAGCACATATCTATAGTCCAGCTAATCAGGAGGCTGAGGTGGGAAGGTTACTTAAACCCAGGAATAAGAGGCTATCCTGGGCAAAGTTATCAAGACATTGTCTCAAAAATAAATACATAAGTAACAATGTATCATGGGGTTCACCACATGCATAAATAAAATATATGACAATATACAGCTTAAAGGATAGGAGGAAATAGAAGAATGATATTTTAAGGTTCTTTGGCTATATGTGAAATGATATAATATCACTTGAAGGTAGACTGGTAACTTAAAGCTATATACTATAAACTTTACAGCAGTCAGCACAGTAACAAAACAGTTGTAGCTAATTAGCCAAAAAGGAAATAAAATAGAACCATAAAAAAATTCTCAACACAAAAGAACTCAGAAAAAGAGGGGAAAAAAGGAACAAAGAACAGGCAATAAAAGGGAAGTAGCAAGATGACAGACTTAGACCTAATCATATCAATAATTACATAAAATATAAATGATTTAAACATATAATTAAAAGGCAAAGACTCAGACTGGGTTAAAAAAACAAGACCCAATTTCATACTGTTAGTAAGAAACACACTTTACATACAGACACAAAAACATAAAAAGATGGAAAAAGATATGCCACACTGGTGCTGACATTAGACGAAGGAAAAATTGTGTGGCTATGTTAACATGAAATAAAACATATTTCAGGGCAAAGATTATTACCAGGGATAAAGAAGGTTGTTTCATAATAGTAAAATGGCAAGTTAATCAGGAGGACATAATAATTATACATGTTTCTACAACAAATAAAATAGAGCTCTGAAATATGTGAAGCAGAAATTGATAAAACTGCGAGGAGAAACAGACAAATCACAATTATAGTCAGAGATTTTGAAAGCAAATTAAATTCAAACACTATTAACCAGTATTACTCATTTGACTTTTCTAGAACTACTACTAACAATAGTAGAATATATATACTCTTCAAAACATGTATGTCAACGTATACCCAGATAGACCATATTCTAAGCCAAGTGTAAGCAAACTGCCCCAAGGTCAACCTAGCCTGTTCTTGTATAGCCTTTGAACTAAGAATAGTTTTCACATTTTCAAAGATTTCTTTAAAAAGAAAGAAATACAGCTAGGTGGTGGTGGTGTATGCCTGTGATTCTACCTCTCGGGAGACTGAGGCAGGAGGATCACAAGTTCAAGGCCAGTCAAGGCTACCTAACAAGACACTAGAAAGAAAGGGGGAAAGGAGGAAGGAAAAAAAACGAAGAAAGGAAGAAAGTGACAGAGTCTGTATGTGGCCCACAAAGCTTAAAATATTTACAAGTTGATGCTAGGCAAAGTGGCACACACCTGTAGTCCCAGTCACTCTGAAGGCAGAGACAATAGGATCACAGGTTCAAGGCCAGAGGCAGCCTGTGTAACTTAGTGAGACCCTGTCTCAAGATAGAAAAGTAAAAATGGGCTAGAAGAGCAGGCCAGTGGTAGAGTGCAAAGTATTTGTAAGGACCCAGGTTCAACCCCTAAGTACTGAAAAAAAAAAAAAAAAGTACCAATTGAACCTTTACAGAAAAAGTTTGCCATCCTGTGTGCTAAGCCATAAAACATGTCTTAATAAATTTTAAAGATATCAAGTCTCACAAAGTATACTCTCTGAACACAGTGGAATTAAATTAGAAATCAACAGAAAGCTATCTGGAAGATCCCCAAATACATAGATTTAAAAAGGAACCTAAGGTAAAATTAAAAAGCATTTTTTTGGTAGTTTTTGAGACACGGTCTCTCTGTGTAGCCCATGCTGGCCTAGAACTTGCTATGTAGACCAGGTTGTTCTCAAATTCACGTCAGTCCTCCTGCTTCCGCCTCCCAAGTGCTAGGATTATTATAGGCTTGTGCCACTATGCCAAGCTTAAAAAGCATTTAGAACTGTGGCATTCCACTAAAGCAGTACTATATGTACAGGGGAAATTTTAAAGTAAAATACTTGTATCAGAAAATGTCCTCAGCTTCTGTGGTAAGAAACTAGAAAAGAAGAGCAAGTTAAACACAGATAAGCAAGTCCAAAGTAGAAATCAGCGAGATGGAAAATAGAAAATCAACTGAGAATTTCAATGATATTGAAAACTTGGTTCTTTTGAGTCAATGAAATTGATAAACCTTCAGCCAGATCTAATCAGGAAAAACAAAATAAAACAACCAAGAAAGCAGAGAGAAGAAACATATTACCAATATCAGGAGTGATTTTTATGGATATTTGATTATGATTTTATGATAATTTATGGATATTTAAGGGATAAGAGGGCTAAGGTTTAGCTCAGTTGGTAGAGTGCTGCTCTGCATTCTCTGAAGCCCTAGGTTCAGTTCCAGCACCAAATAAAATGGGAGAAGGACCTGGCAGCCCACTCCTGAAACAATCCCCCAAACAACCAGCCATTGAAAACCCTATGAATAGCAGAGAAGCACTGATATAATGCCAGGCATGGCACAGTGTTGCGAGTGTTTCTTTTTGTTGTACATAGAGTTGCTATGAGTTAGACCAGTCTTGACAGCACCTAACAACAACAACAACAACAAGGGATAAAAAAGAAGTATTATGAAAAACTTCAGGCAAATAAATTCAACAACTTAGATGAAATAGATTCCTTGAAAGACATAAATTACTAAAGTTTGCTCAAGAAGTAATAGATAACCTAAAGAGCTATATATTTATTTTTTAAAAATTGAGTTGGTAGTTAAAAATATTCCCACAAAGACATTTGTGGATTCTTCCAAGCATTTAGAGGAAAAAATGAACCTATTACAAATGAACTCTTATAGAAAACTAAAGAGGAAGGACTTCTTCTCAAGCTATTCTTTGAGACCAGTTCTACCCTGATACTCAAACCTCATAAAGACATTACAAGAAAACTATAAGCCAGTTTTCTTCCTGAATATAGATGTAATAATTTTAAAAAAAAATTATCAAATCAAATCCAGCAGTACAAAAGAAGGATATTATTATTACTGGCTGTTGTCCCAGGACTACATGGTTGGTATAACATTTTTTAAAAATTCACCAATAGACACACATAAATATGACAAAATCCCATATTCATTATACCACCACCACCACGAAAACCAAACAAAATGAAACCTCTCAGCAAACAACTATTAGAAGGTGCTATATTTGGATTTGGAGTGTCCCCCAAATGCCCACGTATTAAAGGCTTGGTCCTCAGCCTGTTGGCACTATTGGGAAGTGGTAGAATTTTTAGGGGGTGGGGCTCAGTTAGAGAAAGTTAGGGCATTGGGAGCATGGCATGCCTTTGAAGGGGATATTGAGATCCTGACCCCTTCCTCTCTCTTTGCTTCCTGGCCACCCTAAGGTCAACAGTCCTCCTCTGTCACACACTTCTACCGTGATGTACTGTGCTGGCACAGGCTCAAAGCAAGAGGGCCAAGTGACCATGGACTGAAATGTCTGAAACCATGAGCTAAAATAAATAATTCCTCCTCACTTTTTTTCTTTTTTGTAATACTTTCTGGATTCTAGGCAAGTGCTCTACCACTGAGCTACACTCCCAACCCCTTTTGAATGAATGAATGAATGATTAATTTTTTGACAGAGTCTTGCTGAGTTGTACAGGTTGCCTCTGGCCTTGAATTCACAATCCTCCTGCCTTAGCTTCCCAAGTTGCTGGGATTACAGGTTAGTGCCATGGTGCCTTGCTGACTTCCTCTTTTTTAGATGATTTTTGTCAGGTATTTTGTCACAGTGATAGAAACTTCACTAAAACAGAAGGATACTTGCTCGACCATATACAGGCCATCTACAAAAAAGCCTACAGATAACCTTGTACCTAATGGTAACCCATGTTTTCCCTCTAAGATCAGGAATGATCTGACCAGCGCATGATTGCACTGGCCAAGAGTGGAAAGGACGATATAAACATTCTAGACTAGGCAATTTTCTCTACCTCTTTATAAACCTCCCTCCTTTCACCCCTCTCCCCAGGGAACCACTGGATTTTCTGGCACTATAGGTTAGTTTGCATGCTTTGGGCTTTCATATATGTGAAATCATGTGGTATGTTTGCAATTTATTGTCTGCAATTGATATTTTATCTTGCAATCACAGTTCATACACAGCCATTTGAACTTCATTACATTCCCTCTTTAGTCCCTAGAGTTTCAATTTCTGTACTATGATAACTTTCACATGTATATTAGCAGCCCTGATAGTTTATCAAGAAAGCTTGAGTTCTCTATTTTCCAGTGATATCCCACTTAGATCTAATATTAAGTTCTTTTTTCTTCTTTGAAGGTATGTCTTCCAAATTTCTTGGCTATCAGTTACAACATAAATTTTTAGACTTTAAGTTTATAATCTTAGGTCCATTTCCTTATTTTCTTTCCTTCGAATAGGCAAACAAACCATTGCTAAACTTGTTGCTTATTGTTACTACTTTATAATGTACTTTAGTATGTCCCTTTTCATTTATAAAGCTGCTCATTTAATCTAAACCCTAAATGTTGAGTTTATGCTACATAGCCTCTTGATATTCTCCCTAGACTCCTCCCACTTTACATATGTCCTTCCCCACTATCCTATACTAACATGAAATACTTTTTATCAAACATTCTGTAGACCCAGGTATGGTGGCAGTGCACACCTGTAATCCCAGCGGTTTAGGAGGCAGAGGCAGGAGATTGGAAGTTCGAGACCACACGCAGTCTGGGTAATTTAGTGAGACCCTGTCTCAAAAGGTAAAAAAAAAAAAAGGGCTGGGGCACAGCTCAGTGGTCCAGCACTTGCAAAGCATGCAGGCACAAGGCCCTGGGCTCAACCCCCAGTACTGCAAAAACAAAACAAAACAAAACAAAAAAACACTCTGTAGAGAAGTTGCTGGTGATTAAGGAAAACCCCCTTGACTAGACAAAGTGAATTTAAATGTAATCGCCTTTCTTTCAGTGATGCTACCAGGAAAGAAAGGAGAAGTAAAAAACCTTTAGGAATTGAATCACAATATAGACAAATATTGAATGGGAGATTGTTGCTAGGAAGAAACTGATGATAATATACTATATGCTACTAGCTGTTAGGGCCAGGATTTAGCTCAGTTGGGAGAGTGCTGCGCTGCAGTCTCTGAGGTCCTGAGTTCAATTCCTAGCACCACAAAAATGGGAGAAGGGCCTGGCAATCCACTCCCAAGGCAATCCCGAAACAGCCATTGAAAACCCTATGAGGGTCACTGAGTCTGATACCCACTCGACAGCACCTAACAACAACAACAACTAGCTGTTGGGAAGATAAAAGGTGATGGAAGATTCAAGCTTTTGTGCACCATTCTTTCTGTTCTCCACACACCTCAGCTGGGAGCTTTTATACGTCCAATAATTATGTTATACTGGTAATTGTAAAGTTACCTATGAGGCTAGAAGAACTAAGAAAAGGAAAGCTGTCTGTTTCTGACTATAATAACATAAGAAGTTTAATTCACACCAAACATCTTCCCAGAATGTTTCTATCACTTAGGAACATCCTAGCAATTAATGCCTTTCCATATAAACCAATACCAATTCCCTTTCTATTTTCTCTTTCTCTATTCTCTTATGCTTATCAAAGTATTGTGCCTGGGAGATGACCTGCCTGTTCCTGCTCTATAGTAGTTTTGCTCACAGCTGTGTTTCTAGTGTCTCAAACACATACTAAGCACTCAATAAATCTTTGATGAATAAATGAATGATTATGTTTCTCTCTGGAAATCTAAGTCTACCACTACTTAAAAAAAACTATATAAGATTTCCCTATTCCAGTAAACTTCTATAATTATCAATTTAGTTTTCAATCACTGCATTTTCCATATCACCTTAGCAATTATTTATAGCTTATACTTTATTAACATACTTATTTGTGCTACTTTCCCCATACTCCATATCTATTCTATATATGCTGTATTTTCAATTTAACGATAATGCCTCAAATGTTACAAGTATTGTATATGCTATAGTGCCTCATGCGCTACAGAAAAATAGACACTCAACAGACAGGAAGGCTACCTACTGCCTTGTCTTTTAAGACATTCTCTGGGTCAGTATGGTCTTTTAAGGGAACTTAAGATACATAGGTTCTGTTTTTTGCTATTTCACTAATGTAATGTGTGATTTTTAAATAAATTGTTTTTTCAGTGGTCAGTTTAAGATCAAAGAAGCTTCCTAAAATAAAACATTTCAAAATTTCAAAAGCACTAATATGTTGATAACATTTTTCCAGAAATAGTTAAAAGTAATATAAACATTCTAGACTAGGCAATTTGAATCCTTTCTTGGTATTTCCATAGAGGTTTTTTGTTTGTTTGTTTGTTTGGGTTGGTTTTCTAGCACTGGAATGTTGAATCCAGGGCCTCACACATGCTAGGCAAATGTTTTACCACTGAGCCACACCCCTAGTCTCTTTGATTTTTATTTTGAGACAGGGTCTTATTGAGTTGCACAGGCTGCCTCTGGCCTCAAACTCAGGATCTTCCTGCCTCACCCTTCTGAGTTGTGATTACAGGCAGGTGCCATGGTGCCTGGCTACCATAGAAATTTCTGTGGGAATGGTATTACATAGGAAATATGAATAACTCTAGGAAGATCACTAGCTGCTTCACAGAGAAGCAGTAGGGATTACACTGGAATTTTTGCAGTACTTAAGCTATTCCTTGGTTGTCTCATGAAGGAAGTAATGAAGTGGAACACATTTAAAGAACTGCTGAGGTATCAGAATAAGAGTGCAAAGTGCAACTGTGTTTTCTATAATAAATTTCCAAGTAGTTAAGAATCATTCTCCAGTCTTTCTCCATCTACACTGTCTCTGACAACAATAAAGTTGGACAACCCATACATAAAAACATTTTCTAGTAATGTGAAATAGCAGTTTCTTACTCATTTCCTTTCCACCATGAAAGTATGCAAAATATAGGTTGTTTCACAGGTTTTTCCAGATGCTCTAAAGCAGCTGTCCTCAACCTTTTTAGCACCAGGGACCTGTTTGTGGAAGACAATTTTCCCAGGGGGAGAAGGTGGCCAGGAGATGATTATTGTATCAGGATGATACAAATGATGTAGATAAGCTGTAAATACTGACTAGTTCTGGTCTGCAGTGTGGAGGTTGGGTACCTCTGCTCTAAAGTGTCAGGTTACCAAAGAAAACTGATAGGTATTACTACTGTTTGTCTTCAGGCAGGCATCCTAAATGCATATAAAAGCAGATATTAACATGAAAATGAGACACCTTCAAACTATAGTTTTAGTTTTACTGACATTTATATAGCATACTTCCTGTTGATGACTTCAGAAGTGCAACCATGCATTACTTCTATTAAAAAACTGTATACTTGAGGACAGTTTGAGGATTTATTTTGGTAACCACTTCAGAATTTGTGTATGTGTTGGAGGGGCACCAAAGTAAGTAATACCCATATATTCTCAAATCTCACTTGCATCCTTCCAACAGTTTGAGAGGGCTACAAACTCAGATGGAGATTAGAATTGTGTGCAGACTGGAATCCAATCCCACATCTGATTTTGTAGCCCTTTCAAACTATTGAAAAGGTGCCAATTAGATCAGAGAATATATGGTAGCTGCTGGCTAGACATCAAAATCCATGTTCTCATTTCTTGGCCATACCAATAAACTTTGCTAGCATTCCTTTCAGTTAAGTGTGGGCATGTGACTAAATTATAGTCAATGGAATGAGAACAGAAGTGGCATCTACTAGTTTGAGCCCTCTTCCCTAAAAGATACTCTTTCTAACAGACTGAAACAGAAAAGACCCCTAAGGCAACATTGGAAATTAGGTACTAAGAGCCTAAGTATAGAAAGCCTTGGAAACTAGGTATTGCACTACTTGTTTACTTTAGCACTAAACAAATTTGAGCCATTATATATCTCTGAGTTTTTCTTTTATGATAATTGTTGTTAGGTGCCATCCAGTGGGTCTGACTCATAGTGATCCTCATAGGGTTTTCAATGGCTGATTGTTTTGGGATTGCTTTGAGAGTGGATTGCCCCCACCATGTACCACTCCAGTGGGCATAATTGACATTACAGTGTACGTAAATCTCCTGAAGCACAGTTGAAAGGCTGTAGGTATGTATACTGAAGGATATAAATAAATGTTCCTCCCAGGAGTGACTCAACACCATGGGTTGGCCAACCTGACTCCTCTTGCTCATGGGTTTTATCTTGGGTAAGCACCAATTTGTATAAAGCCACTTCCCTTTTGTGCCTGGTAACAGGGAAAGGGGCCTGCAACCATACCACTGTGGAATCCGATCCTCAGATCTCAGAAGCTAAGCAGGGTTGGCCTTGGTTAGTACTTAGATGGGAGACCAGGGGGAATACCAGGTGCTGTAGGCTTGGGAGAAATACTTGGCAGCCCAGTCCCAAAAAACAATCAGCCACTGAAAACCTTATGAATAGCAGAGAAGCACTGACAAGAGTGCTGGGTATGGCACAGTGTCAGGCAGTGTTTCATCTGTTGTACATAGCTTCCCTATAAGTGGGAACTGACTTGTTGGCACTTAACAATAAAGGTGAAATAGGTCACTAAGAATCTTAAGGGGAAAATATATACTTAGAAACCAAATCAGATCTTTTTCTTGGATTTGTTGAACAGTGATAGTTTCATATTCTTCCTCAATTCTATGTTAAAAGCCTCCTCTACCCCTCCAAAAAAAGCTTATTGCTTTGAATAGGGAAGATGTTTTTCTAAACTTATGTCATGTTCTTCATCTGTAAGATGAGAGTTATATGTTATATGACCTCAGAGTTCACTTCCTTCACTAAAATTCTTTCATCTGTGACTATAAAGTCCAGACCTGGTGATAGAAATAATTTTTAACATGAATCTTCCTTCAGATACCAAATTGATACTATTAGAGGTGCTTAACAGTAACCTGAAATATTAAAAAATACATCATACTCTCACCAGTCCATATTGGTGAGTAGGCACAACAGAGGTTCTACTTATCTTCCAACCAAGGTTAGCTATTAAATTGAAAGGGTTTTAACTCAGGATTTTTATAGAGTAATTTCAAAAGCAATGTGTCACTTCTGATTTCTATACTTGGTGGAGAAGGATCAAAGCTAATGTTGTTAGGTGCTGTGGAGTCCTATCCAACTCATAGCGACCCTCATAGGGTTTTTGATGGCTGATTGTTTCAAGATTGCCTTGGGAGTGGATTGCCACATCCTTCTCCCAAAAGCTAATGTAGAATGTGGTAACTACTGAAATAATGTAGTGTATTACAAAAAAGTCAAACCCTTAAAAACTAGAGAACAGATTGTATGAGTTTTCACTGAATTTACCAGTAAAAACCTTAAATTTTACTCTTCCTAATTATATACTCTAATATTTCAGTGCCTGCAGCAGTAGCCCTGCGGCATCCAATCCCGTCAGATCTCGGAAGCTAAGCAGGGTCAGGCCTGGTTAGTACCTGGATGGGAGACCGCCTGGGAACACCAGAAGCTGTAGGCTTGGGAGAAGGACCTGGCAACCCCCTCCCAAAAACCAATCTGCCATTGAAAACCCTATGCACAGCAGAGAAGCACTGACAATAGTGTTTCCCCTGTTGTACAGAGGGTCGATATGAGTCGGATACCGACTCGACGGCACCTAACAACAACAACAACAACAATATTTCAATGTAATATCAATTCATACCACTATCTCACAATTAACACACTCTTCCTCACTCCTCTATTTCCATACTTGGCAAAATCACAATTTTGATGTAGGTAACATATAAGACTTTCTGCCTGTATGTCTGCTTGGGGAGTTTTAATCTTATGAATTTCAACTTTAAAAAAAAAACAGCTACAATCTACATTATCTAGACTTTATGCAGGCACAGAATCGGCTTTCTCTGACATTCTTTTGCTGTAAGAGAGCTGCAGAAATGTGGACCTCATTCAGGGTTGACACTGTTTTAGAAAATAGAACACTCACTTCAACATTGTCCAAAGTGAGAAAGCCATGTACAGGGTGGAATAGAGAAGGAATCATGGTAACCTTTTTGTACCACAAAATGAATCTGACAGGAGAGCCATTAATATCTTTATGTAATTGCAGAAATTAGGGAACACTCAACAGCCTGCAACCATAGCACTGTGGCTTCCAATCCCGTCAGATCTCAGAAGCTAAACAGGGTCAGGCCTGGTGAGTACCTGGATGGGAGACTGCCTGAAAACACCAGATACTGTAGGCTTGGGAGGAGGACCCAGCAACCCACTCCCAAAACTCAATCCATCATTGAAAACTCTATGAATAGCAGAAAAGCACTGACAATAGTGTTTTACCTGTTGTACATAGGGTCACTATGAGTCGGACACTGGCTCGATGGCACCTAACAACAACTATTTGAAACAAGGTGATGGATAAATTTTGGCATGTTCATATGTTGGAATATTATGAAGATATTAAAAACATGTTTCAAAAATATTCAGTAACATGAATAAGTAGTCATTATAAACTTCTGAATAAGAAAAAATAGCATATAGATCTATATACACTTATGTGCCACATAATGACATTTTGCTCAATGGAGGACCCCATATACAAGGGAGGTCCTATAAGATTTTTTTGCCTAATGACTCTGAATCCTCGTTAAATGATGCAGAACTATATAATATTTCATGACTATATAATTTAAATGCAGGAAAGAAACATAAAACTGTTAAAATTTGGTTTTCTCTGGTGAAATACTAGAAGGTGACAATACTTTCTGTGATTTCCAACATTATTTAACTCATTTTGTTTACAATTTTAAAACATTACTTTAAAAGAAAATAATGCCCATAAAGGTAAATGTGATTATATAAAATCTGTATACAAACATGTAGTATTTCAGTATATCAAAACCAGACCAAAAATACTAAGTTTGGCAGTTTTAAGAATGGCATTATAACAGAATACTTTCCTTGGCCCTTACTTTATAGTAAGATCATCATGGCAGCGAAAAGGCTATGGAGAGCCATGTGTTTTTAAGGTATATATCACATGAAAAAGCATAGAAACATCCGTCAATTTTCATATCTTAAGTTTTAATATGACTTATAATTTTGCACATGTTAAAGAAGACCTCAGGTTTTTAAGCTATGGGAATAGTGGTCAGTAAGCATGTATTAAATATTTTTCAAAACTGAACAAATGAATACATAGCTGAAAATATATGCAAACTACTTATAAATAATTACAAAATTAAAACAAAATCATTTAAAGGATAAGTTTCTGAATCGAGCTAAGAAACAGAAGTTATTCATGCTCTTGTTTTCAAATTTACAAATATAATGGATTGTATTCCCTTCCAAACCACCACCCCTAATCCTGCAGTTCTGCTAATTACTCCTGCATTTTTCTGGGCATTTAATTGTGTGACTTCTCTGAGAGACTAGTTAAGACACCTAAACTAAGACTAAAAATCAGCTCATTTCTACCTATTTTTCCCAACTAACCTATGACATGTTACAAAGTTCCAAAATAAATAATTTCCCCAGTCTTATGTTTTATATGTTAGATAAAAAATGGTTCTGCAGCTAAAATAAAGTGTGAAAGAAAAATGGCCATCCGCATATTCAGATGTAATGAGCACAAAGTGGAGAATCAGACACTTGCAGGTTCAAGTTTTTATACTGCAGGTGGGGAAGAAATGGCCTAAAGAGGAGGACCATGGCTGGAAAGAATGATTCAAGAATGAACTTGGCTGATGAGAATAAAAGATTTAAATAGCAGCATAGTATAAAAAAATTATATTTATGTTTTTCATTTTTTGTGTCAGTGTCTCACTATATAGCCCAGCTTCCTCTTGCCTCGGCCTCCCTAGTGCTGGGATTATAAGCATGTGCTACCATGTCCAGCTTAAGGGTAACTTTTGAATCTGACCAAAAAATAAGTAATATTTTGAAAGGCAGATATTCCCTTGGCCTAAATCAGTTTCTTCTAAATAAAGGAAATATTGGTTATTTTTCCTGGAGTTCTTTTAAAAATACTTTTCATTTTAACGTATTTCCAACATTTTCTCCATGCACAATCAATTTCTTTTATAATCATTAAAAGAAATCCATTACTTATCATGTATCTGTTTATGTCCCAATGATATGTTTCAGTATCATCAAATGAATATAAATATGTATATTTAGGTGTGTACACAAACATTGTTGGATGAGAGAAAAATTTGATGTTTAAGTCACATAATGGAATTTTAAGAAAAAAAACCCACTGATACATATCCTATAACTTTTAAATTTCTAATAATACAATTTATTAAGTATTTTGACATAGTAGGCTTTCATTATGTTAGTTGGTAGTAACTTAACTTACCAAGTTCCTTGAATCTGTCATCAACTCCTACCAAGAGCTTTAACCCCCGTAGTTTGGTGCACTTTTGCAAACTTAATTTTTACTTTGAAAAGAAGTAAAAAATAATCAGATACCAACTTTTGATAAACACAAAAGAGGGAACAGTTTGCTCTTTGTTTATGTAAGCTTCAGGTAAGATTTTGTGATCAAACATCACCAATAAAAAAGGTTTCTGGGGAAATAACTGATAAAAATACTTATGGGGTTTTAAAAGTTGAGATGTATGTAAAGTGCCTAGTATAGTTCCTGGCTTATGTAGGCATTTAGTAAATGTTAGCCATTATAATAATACATAACATTACTATGACTTCTATCATCTGTTATATTTCTACATATATAGAGTACCCTGAAAAAATATGAAGTGCAATCCATTTTAAAACATTATCTGAGCCTTCCAGATAAAGATGAGTAAAAGCAGATCACAAAATCTCTGCCCAGAAACCTTACAAAATGGGAAAAGCAAGCAGTAAAAATTCCTTTAAACACATTACTACAAGCAACCAGAAACAAAAGTGTCTCAATCTAAGGCACCAGAAAGCAAAATAATAACTTATTTCAAAATAAATAAATTTGGAACATCAAGAAACAAAATGACATAGCTAGAAATGTACTTCTCACCAAAAGGAAAGACTAGTAATCCCAAAACATTCTCCCAATCAACTCATTCTTCTATTGTCCAAGATGATTATGTCATGTCTCTTCTTTCGTAAATCTTCCACACATCTACCCACTCACTTAAAACTCCTTTCATTGATAACTTAGAAGTTGCTACAACAGAAATTTCATCTTCCCACATCAAATCTACCAACCTGCCTGATTCATGTATACTCATGCATATTTCTTCCTGTTATAAATTATCAACTATCCTTGCCCTTATCTATAGCAAGCCCTTCTAGCTTGTGCCCTGTATCATCTTTTCTTGCATATTCAAAGACTGTGTTCCTGTTATTATCCTCTCCATTTCCTGCACGCTCAATTTCTCCCTCCATATCACCCCAGACTCTATCTTCCTCTACTTAGAGTGAATATTATTGTTATTAGGTGCCCTTGAGTTGGTGTCCAACTCATAGCGACCCTATGTACAAGTGAAACACTATTGTTAGTGCTTCTCTGCTATTCATAGGGTTTTCAACGGCTGATTGTTTTTGGGGAGTGGGTAGCCTGGTCCTTCTAAGCCTACAGCACCTTGTGTTCCCCAGCGGTCTCCCATCCAAGTACTAACCAGGTCCACCCCTGCTTAGCTTCTGAGATTTGATAGGATCAGACACCACAGTGATATTGCTGCAGGCTCTTAGAGTGAATAAGAACCCCTTTATAAACCACAGCTCTTTAGAGACTGCCTGTATTTGCAGTCTCCATGTTCTTACTTGACATTCTCTTCAGTCCCTTCCAATTAATATTATTGTCTCCACAGCACCACCTAAATTGCTTTTGTTGAGATCACTAACCACTTCTTTGCCAGATCATCTTCTTCTTCCCAGATGTTTGGGAGCCCATGGCCTATTCTTCATCCTCTAAATTTTCTTGTCCATTAGCATTCATTTCCCTTGACATCATCCCCTCCAGTCTCTTTGTTTTAAATAATGTCTGTGTTCTGTTGTTAGGTGCCATTGAATCAGGTCCGATTCATAGGGACCCTAAGTACCACAGAACGAAACACTCCCTGACACTGTGCCATACTGGGCACTATATCAGTGCTTCTCTGTTATTCATAGGATTTTCAATGGCTGATTATTTTGGGATTGTTTTTGGGAGGGGGCTGCCAGGTCCTTCTCCCATTTTTGTGGTGCTGGGGATTGAATCCAGGGCCTCAGTGCAGAGCAGCACTCTACCAACTGAGTTACATCCCAGCTTTTGTTGTTGTTGTTAGGTGCCGTCGAGTCGGTATCCGACTCATAGCGACCCTCATAGGGTTTTCAATGGCAGACTGTTTCGGGATTGCCTTGGGAGTGGGTTGCCAGGTCCTTCTCCCATTTTTGCGGTGCTGGGAATTGAACTCGGGACCTCAGAGACTGCAGCGCAGCGCTCTACCAACTGAGCTAAATCCCAGCCCCATTTAGGGCTCCTAAAATCTGCATTCTATCCCTGATACCTCTTTTAAGCTCTAGACTCATATCCAACTGTTTGTCCAGCAACTCCACTTAGACATTTCAAGAGACTTTTAAGTTAGCACATTTAAAACAAATCTCTTGATTTCCTTTTCCTCCACATCATATTTCTCCCTAAGTCTTCACCTAGATTAATAAGTGGCATAATTTTCATCCACTTATTAAGTTATAAACTAGAAATCATCCTTAATTCTTTGTGCTAGTTACTCAATTGTCATCTCTCAGAAATAAACTTTTCCATAGTCTAATTTTGTGTTGCTGGGATCAGTACTCTATAAACTATATTTCTTATTTGCCAGCTGAATTCCTGCTATGTTTCATCAATAAAGAATAATAAGGGAAGGCAAACTCAAGAAGAGGGAGAAATAACTTGTTCCTTTTTGTTGGCCTTCTGTACCCATCAGCATTGCCCCAGTCACGGACCTTAACTCTAACAGTGGTAGTTCCTTCCAAATTTCAACTACTTTTCACTATCTTAGAGCCAGCCCCAACAAACCTTCTCAAGGGTACTGGCAGCAAATGGGCAGGACCTTCTCCCAAGGTTGGGGTTCCAGCTCTGCTAAGTGCCTCCTGCTAGCTTTAGAGTTATCTTTCTGTGTTTACTTGGTACTAGGGGCAATAGCTGCCTCCCAAAATTCCTGTTATCTCAGTGCTATCATTTTGTTTTTTCAGTCCTACAATACCTGTTTGAACAATTTCTTTCTTAGTGATTGCTCTTGAAATATTTAGCAGCAGCCAGAGTGATTGCTTAATCCATCTGCCTGCTTCTGATACTTAGGACAAAATTCAAAATATATTCTGGGACCTACAACTCATTTTGTGATTGGGCCTATCCATTTCTCTCATTCCAACACCTACCCCTTTCCCTAATTCCTCTGTCTCTAATCACTCTGGAACACACGCTTTCCCACCTCAGGGCTTTTGCATATGCTCTTCTCTATATCTGGGTCTTTGCCTTGTTCACTGCTTCCCTTCACTCAGGTCTTTTCTCAAAGGTCAATTTAAAAGAGGCCTGTTCTAATGACTCTATCTAAAATGCACCTTTCTACCATACTTCCTCTCCCTCTAATTCCTTACCTGTGTTTCTTCTTTTTACCATCTGACATTATTATTTCTTCCACCTCCATGTTCCACTAAAATGTAAACTTTTTATTTATTTTTTTGTGATACTCAAGGTCTGAACTCAGAGCTTTGCACATACTTCATAAATGTTCCACCACTGAGCTGCTCCCTCAGTCCTTTTTTTTTTTTTTTATGTTGAGGCAAGGACTCGCTAAGATACATAAGCTGCCTCTGGCCTCAAATTTGCAATCCTCCTGCCTCAGCCTCCCTATTCACTAGGAATACAGGAATGTGCCACCATGCCCAGCTAAAGTGTAAACTTTATAAAGGCAGAGATGTGATCATATTCACCCCTGTGCCTGGCATATATAGTTGTTGTTAGGTGTCATGGAGTCAGCTCTGACTCATAGCACCCCTATGTACAATAGCACGAAACCCTCCCCAACACGGCCATGCCCAGCACTATGTCAGTGCTTCTCTGCTGTTCGTAGGGTTTCAATGCTAGGTCCTTCTCTCAATTCTACAGCACCTGGTGTTCCCAGGTAGTCTCCCCTCCAAGGACTAACCAGGCAGACCCTGCTTAGCTTCTAAGATCTGATGGGATCGGAAGCCAAGCTGCTATGGCTACAGATGACATATATAGTAGGTACTCAATAAATTTCAGTTAATAAATGAATTTAATAAATTGTAGAAACTGATGAACTGCAATGAATGCAGAAGAAAAGCACACCAAACTAACTGGAAAGAAGATAATATTCAAGTGAGATGAAGATGCCATAGTACAGGGTGATTCATCTCTCAGTACATAATGCAAAAAAAAAAAAAAAATCAGAAAAAACACTTGAAGATTTAATAGTAGAGAATTTTAGCCTGGCATAGTGGCTCATGCCTGTGATCTCAGCAATTTGGAAGGTGGAGGCAGGAGGACTGCAGGTTCAAGGCCAGAGGCAGCCTGTGTAATTTAGTGACATCCTGTCTCAAGATAAAAAAATGGGCTGAGACTGCAGCCCAGTAATAAAGCACTTGCAAAGTACGTGTGAGGCCCTGGGTTCAACCCTCAAGTAATGCAAAGAAAAAGATTTAACAGTAGAGAATTTCCACAAAGTAATGAAAGAACTAAATTTGCAGAATAAATGTTCAAAGGAAAAAGGACATAAAATATTCAATATCAAGGTATATTCTGGTTAAGCTATCAATTACAAAGAATGAAGGCAACTTTTCAGACTGCTAGGTAGAAATAAAATAAGTTACGCGGAGGAAATCATACTGGCCTCACTCTTGCTCTAAGCAATATTCACCAGATAACAAAGAAAAAAATTCTACAGTTTTAAAGCAAAACATCATGAACTTAAACTATCGTATCTAGTTAACTACCATACAATAATTAATGAAAAGAGCATACATAGCATCTGTGAGTCCATATTGGGGGGAAAAAACTACTTAATAAAGAGTAGAGGTGAAGTGTTGAATAAGTAGGATATGGAAAACCAAGACATATGCTCAAATAACCAATAAAATAAAGATCACAGAACAGAAATAAATGTTAAAATTTAACTTTGTAGAAATAATGAAATAACCAATAAAACTCTCTTTTTCATGGCAGAGTCTGTTGGCATTTCTAAATTTCAAACATACAGATAATAGTCTCTAACGTCTTAATGTTTTAAACTTTCAGCATTTTAGTAACTACGATCATTTGTGGCAAAGCAACATTTTCCTAAATGTTTAGCAATTCCTTCAGTTTCTCTTCCAGCAAATTTCACCCACGAATTTTTGCTCATATATTCATAACTACTACCTCAAGGACTTGTCATTCTTTGTCCTTCCTTAAATCTTAACATAAAGTCTTACCCATATGTTGAAGAAATATGTTTTTATTGACTTTGCCAATACTTCTTCCAAAAATAAATTGTATTTTCAACTCAGAGAAAGGTAAAGAAAAATATCATAAGGGATCTGAATTACTTAATAAAAAGTAAGACCGTATTTATTTTTTCCCCCCAGTACTGGGAGGTTGAACACAGAGCGTTGCACATGCTAGTCAAGGGCTCTACCACTGAGCTGCAACCCCCGCTCCTTTTTTATTTTTTATTTTGAGATAAGGTTTTTCGAAGTTGCAAAGGCTGCCTCTAACCTGGAACTCACAATCCTCCTGCCTCTGTCTCCCTAGTTGCTGGGATTATAGGCATGTACCACAGTGCCTGTGTTTATTTCTTAATTTATCAGTAGACATGGCATTATTACCATTAGTTAGCAATCTCATATTTTCTTCATTGAGTTTATTTCTCAATGTCCCAGTTTTATTAGAGCACTCTGCAAAGTGCTACTAACTGCTTAGTTTATAAGGTTAAAAAATGATCAACATTCACTAGATAACTACTTTGAAATAATTTCCTCAACTCTGCCTTCTTATGAGGTACCTAGAGACAATTTTCTTTCCTGTTATCATCAGTGTGAAGTCATTCAGTAGATAGGGTAATGAACATTCTGGCATAAGGAAAAAGTATAAAATTATATGACAGTTTGGTTGGGGTTGTTCCTCCTTCAGGACTTCATTACGTAATTTAAAAGTGTTTACTTAAGTTCCTTTGGGCTGCCTCCATGGTAGCTGTGAAGTCACAGAGAAGTGAACAGTTTGGGGAGATAACAAAGTATATTATGTTAACCTGGATGGTGTGTTCATTTAAAAAAAAACACTGTATAAGAAATTTTAAAAACAAAGGTATACTTTCTTCATTTTATTTTTGTTTTAAAAAAGTAATACACAAAAAAAGAGCTCACAAGTGTACATCTGCTCATTATCTGGATGTATGTATTAAAAAACCTGCATTATATGAATTTGCATTGTGATTTTTGACTCATAAAAATAAATAATTATGCAAAATTACCAAAATGTTTGAGATAGACTTTAGGAGAGTATGAATTATTAAAATGGCCTTAGCTCTATTTCTATCTCTAAGTCATAAACAAAGCACATTTAATGAGATAAGCAAAGACATATAAATTAGTATCAGCTTAAAGACAATCTAAAAAAAAACTAGGTTATAAAAAAGATTATTTAACCTTGATTATTCGAAGAAAACCAATATTTTCAATTCTTTAGTGAGAAACCTTTGGAGCCCCTTTACCAACTAAATAACTATCTGTCTGGTTTTAAAGAAAAATAATGCAGTATGCACTGTAACGGGAGGAAGTGTCATTTAATTTTTCTGTTGTAATAATCAAGGGTTAAATCACCTCCAAGGGAAACATGGAATTTCCTAAAATACCTAAAATCTCAACTGTCCCTTTAGAATTACTGAGTTTGATGAATAAATAAACTCAAAGTCAGTATCTGGACATCTAAAAAAGCATATAATCCTGTTTTAGAATTGTCATTTTGTATTATAATTGTTATTAATTACTTATTGGAACAATTTCTATAATATTACACTATCAATGACTTTGTCAGTGATCCAGAGGTCCAAAGTTGGGAACAATTCAAGGAGGAAAAAGAAAAGTGGATTTTTGTTGTTGTTGTTGTTTGTTTAAGACAAGGGTTTACTATGCAGCCCAGCTGGCCTCCAACTCCTGATCTCTCCTGCCATGGCCTGTCTCAAGTGCTGAGATGACAGGTGTGTGCCACCATGTCCAGAAAAGTTTTAGGTCCTGTGTATTGCCCTAAATGTTTAGCCACTGTGGAGGTCCCACCTAGTTAGAAGGAAAGAGGCATACATATATAGAAGGCCTGACCTGGAGGAATGAATGGTCAGGAGGCAGAGGAAGGTGGGAGGAGATTATGAAATGGCCTCCAACTTGCTCAGGATTAGCTCTGCTGGAACATTTGTATGTTTGAGTTTTTATATTTCAATATTATTACTACTACTACTACTACTACTATTATTATTATTATTATGCAGTACTTAGGGTTGAACCCAGGGCATCCCACAAACTTTGCAAGTGCTCTACCACTGGGCTGCATCCCCAGTCCATTTTTAATTTTTCCTCTTGAGACAAGGTCTCAGTAAATTAAACTGCTCTGTCCTAGAACCTTCAATTCTCCTGCCTCCACCCTCCTAGTCTCTGGGATTACAGATGTGTGCCATTGCACCTAGCTCATTCTAATGTAAAAGATATTTGTTTGGTTTCTTATGTTTAAACATTTTAAATATACAATAAAATGTTTACAAATTTATCTGAAGTTATTATGTGTGATTTTATACATGTTGCAAAATCTTTGACACTCCTCCCATTAAAAGATAAAGTCTGATTCCCCTCTCTAGAATATATGGCCCTGGTAAAATGTTTCTTACAAATAGAATGTGATAAATATGATGCTATAAGACTTACAAGGATTAGTCATAAAAAGTCATACTGCTCTCACCTGGCTGTCAGTCTTGGAACCCTTGGAACACAGCTACCCTGTTGTGAAGAAGCCCAGATTACTTACAGAGACCATGTGTAGGTGTTCTGGCCCATAACCCAGTTAAGGTCCCAGCCATTAGTCAGTACTAATTTCTAGACAAGCAAGTTGGTCAAGACTTCAGATAAGACCATCCCCCAGCCTCTGAGCTGCCCCAGCTGACGCCAAGTAGATTAGAAACAAATTGTCCCTGCTGAGCTCTATGCACATTGCATTCTTGAGCAAAGTAATGTTTTAAGCCATTAAATTTTGGGGTGGTCTGTTGTGTTCTTGAGTACCGGCTTCTAATAAACCTGTAACAGGTAGGATGGAGATGAAGAAAGTAAAACAAAATCTTTCCCCTCCACCTTCACTTGTTTCCTTAGCCATACAGCTATCTTAGCAGTTCTAGTACTAATCATGGGATATTTAAGTATAAGTTTTGAAGTGCCAGAGGAACAAAAAATACCATCATGGGGGCTCAATCTGTCCTCTTTTCCTTGAAGGCTTAAAGCTGAGCAGGGGAAAGGGCAGGTTTGAATCCCTCCATTCATTACTCCTTTTCTTCTTCCCTAGGTGCTCCTAAGTTTCAAAAAGAAGGATAAAGCAAGAGTTAATCATCCCCTGCCCTCATCACCCTTCTAAATTCAAATCTTTGGTAAAATAATTAGGTTTTCTTTTTCACTGAAAGAGTACATTGCCCTTTCAGTCTTATAGAGACCAAAGCAACAACATGTTTCCATTATCAAGGACATAGGACTTACTTAGAGTTGTACACTAAGGGCATCACTGTTTAGGCACTCATCACTGTCTTTCAAAGGTTTCTTCTGCTCCCTGTGCCAAATAACAGTGTTTTCCAAGGTTTCCTTCTCAGACCTCTTCTCACTTAACACCTTTTCTGGTCCATCTTATCCCCTCCATGGCTTTAGCAACCAACTATATTTTAATGACTCCAGAGAACCAGACTTTACTTCCAACCCTCCCAAGATAGTTCTCTGATACATGTAATTCTACAGGGATAAAACAGTTTCTCTTCCTTGTCCACACTCTAACACCAGGAACCTGACTCTCCTTACAATACACTGTTTTCCCATTCCAATGGTTCTAGTTGATTTTTAAAGCACAGGCTGTTCTACATTCCATCTTCAAGTCTCCAGGACTCTAACCAATGCACTCTTTTCAAAGTGCTCAGTTGACTATGTCATTTCCCTAAAAAAAAAAAATAATAATAATAATAATAATAATAATAATAATAATAAGCCTTCCATGACTTCCTTTCCTATACGTTTTCATGCTAACTCATGGAGCAAAATAACCCCCTGAAATTACCTGCAAAATTTTAGTATACATCTCTAGGAAAAAGAACTCATTGCTTGCTTGTTTTTTCTTTTTCTTTTTCAATTTAAATCTCAGCAGTGTGTGTGTCCACCCTAAAAGGGTAAAGTAGGTCTCAAGCGGAAGTACAAATTC
The DNA here is from genome assembly GCA_007922755.1 of Pedetes capensis. Classification (NCBI taxonomy): domain Eukaryota; kingdom Metazoa; phylum Chordata; class Mammalia; order Rodentia; family Pedetidae; genus Pedetes; species Pedetes capensis. Next base: position 26,902 of record VMDO01000074.1, on the reverse strand, counting down.
TTCAGCATGGTATACAAATCCCTGCACGATTTGGCCATCTGTCCAGCTCCCTCTCACCCTTCTTCAAGCCCCTTACAGTTCACTAGTGCTTATCTGGCTGTAGTTCTTGACTACAGGCCCCTGTACATTCTGCTTTGCTTGTTCTCTTCTGGATGCTCTTTCCTTTCTTCTTAGCTGGCTTAACTTTGGCCACCCAGGAAACCACCCCCTGATTCTTTCAAGAAACACCTCATGTGGCACAACCTACAGAAAGCTGTACAGGCTAAGCAAGCTCTAAATTCTTGCCTCTCTACAGGTAGCCTTGCAGATCGCTCTTTCTTAACATCTATCTCCTGGATTTCCATACTGGGTGTGGGGGAGTAATAGAATAAAATCATAAATTAAAGCCAAAAACAAGCAATGATTTAAGTATTTGTGTAACATTTATATACTGTTCAGGAACCACAGGCTGTAATATACATGTTTTTATAGTCCTTTCTTGGAACAAATTGGGTGGTGGGTGGTAAAAGTGTAATTTATAATCTGACCAGATTTTTGTTGCTAGATATATGGCACATACACCTTCCTGTTACAGAATATTGTGTAGGAACTTTAATCATCGATTTTTCTTTCGTTTATCCCACATGGATGTTACATGTTTAACAAACTCTGCAATTAATAACGCAAGTTTTGATAGTCTGTGATCTATTAGGACTGCTAGGTGTTTTACAGGAATTAAAGTTCCTGATTCAAGAGCCACTACCCAGAAAGGCAGTCTATGGTCACTACATGTCCCCAAATTCTCCACCTACTCTGGAATAAGTCCAACTTTTAAAAAATCAATAGTGTTCTAAACAGTCTCATGAAATCAGCTATTTCTTACAATCAAAATTTTTTTTTCTTTCAGAAGTCTTTAAATGCCTCCTAATGGAGCTCTTTGCTGTACTCGGGAAGACAACGTTCCCGCGAAGTTTATTTCCCTGTCTTAACCCATCTACCTATAAATAGCGTTCACCGCGCTGAGTCACCAAAACCCCTAGTTTCCCCAATTTAACTCATAACGACTGCTGGAATTGCGTCCCTCGGAGTGGTGACAGACTCTGACCACACACCCACCACGCTGGGCTGTGGACCCGCGCCACTCAGCGGGTTTCTAACAACCCCTCGCCCGGGGGCGTGGGCTAGGTAGCCGTGTCCCCGTTAGGAGTCGAGAGCGTCGGAGCTCACCCATGCTGAAGGCGCTGCCAGGACACAGGACCCCTGCAGGCGGCTGGACTTGGCTTTGACTGCTAAGGGTCCGCCCCCGCCCGAGCGGGGAGCCGCGGGACGCCGGCACCAGCCTCCGCCCTAAGCGGGCAGCTCACACAAAGGGGCGCGTCAGGAGGGGGTGGCCGCAGCTGGCGCGCCAGTTCCAGGCCCTGGACCCCAGGCGACTGGGTAAACAGTCTGAGACTAGGGCCACAGGGAAAGCCTTTCTCTACCCTCTGCCCACTCCCCACTCTGAGCAACGATTGCAAGCACTAGTATTAAGGGAGGGGTGAGCAGCCGTGGGGGAAGGAACGGAAGTGCCACCCCCTGCAGTCAAAGAGTGACGTCATCCCCACCGCCAGCCTGTAGCGGGGGCGTCTGTCATCACGTGACACCAGCCCCCCACGCCCCACCGAATCCGGCGCGCGCGATCCCTCCCCCACCGCCGACTCCCACCTCTCCTCCGCCTCTTCGCCCCAACTTTCGCCTTCCCTGCTCCGGCAGCGCTGTCAACAGTGCCAGCTCCGCCTCCTCCCCCGCGCCCTGAGTAATCGCCACGGCGGCGCAGCGGGCGCTCGCGCCCAGGTCCCGGAGTTCAGCGTGTCCCTGGTCCCACCCAGCCCCCCAACTCCTGGCGCACCGGGTGCGTGGGCAGCAGAGCCAAGGGGTGCAGCGTCGTGCGGCAACCGTGATTCTTTGCTCTTTCCTCCCACAGCAGCTGGAGGGCGAGGTGGAGTAGCCGGGTCCGAGCTCTGGAAGGGAGTGAGGCGCGCTCAGCGGCCTTGGCTCGGACACGTCTCCACTGGAGGGTCGGGCCCCTGGCTGGAGAGGGGGCAGCAGGGAGCCCGATCTCGACCCTCACCCAGCGCCCCGCGCCTCAGTTCCTACCGCCGCCTGCGCGGCGCGCTCCAGTCCTGCTGGGCTTCATCTCGCGCTACTGCGCGGGCACAAGCCCTACGACGAGGGGCCAGGCGCACATAGCCTTTTGGGCCCCTTGCCTCCCCTCACTCCCGTAGGCTGTTGGGGTTGCAGATTTGGTGGCTGTCGCTGCTACACCCTGTTCTGTTTTTTTTTTTTTCCCCTAGTTCCCTTCTAAAAGTGGATGCTTAGGGGAGGAAAAAGAAAACCCAGTGCTGAAAGGGGCGGTACGCACTGACCTGTCAACGGTGGAAGAAGACCCCCGGTCGGGGCGAGCTCTCGAGCCCGCGAACGGACAGGCGCTCAGGGCTTGCGCGGAGCGGCGCGGCGGCAGCTGTGCTCAGCCAGGTGTCCCCTTTCGGCGGGCCCGCGCCGCTGCGCCCGCCCCCTCCCCTGTCTCCGCGCTCCCCGCCCCATCGCAGGGGACCAGGGAACCCCCCAGCTTGATTTTTTTGTGCAGTTTCAGCAAAGCTCCGAGGAAGTTGGTCCTTTTGTTCCACTATTTATAGATTGCGTCAACATTGCGAAAAGGAGAAGGCGGAGCGGTGGCTCCTCCCCCTCCCCCCGCCGGCTCCTGGGAGAGAAAAGCCCCAGCACACGACCTAAGTACACAACGCGCCAGCCGCCCGCCCCCGGCCTCCTGCTTGCTGCTTCCCCCTCCTCCTAGCCAGGGCCAAAGCGCTGCCAAACCCGTCACGTGCCCGCCCGGGAAAACCAGCTCCTCGGGGCTCTATGCCGCCCGCCACGCTCTGTGGAAGCGGCCTCGCCCAGCTGCGCGCCCGGCTCGTGGCTCCGCGGCTCAGGTGTCGCGTACAGCGTGGACACCCACGCCCTTGCCACCCGGCGGGGATCCCCGGCTCCGCCGCTCGTGGGAGTGCTCCCGAGCGTCCCTAGCGCGCTTCCGCCCCTCCTCTCCTTTCCCGCTCCAGGAGCGCCACCGCCCTACTTGCAGAGTGCACGCGCGTTTGGGCCTTGCCTCGGAGCTAGAGGCCTGGACACGTCCCGGTGCCCCTCGCGCAGCTGCTCCCGCAGGGCTTTGGGTGTTAGGTCCCTTTCCTCTCCTAACCAGGGGAGGAACTAGGTGTGGGAGATGCGGAAGTGGCTCGCAGCGGCTAGCCCGCAGGAGCGCGGGAAGCGCGGTGAAGGGCATTCGGAGACGCTCTCCTTCCGCAGGTGCAGCAAGGCGATGCGGGAACTCACTTCTCCATTTCCTGGAGGGTTGCAGACTGGGGAATTTGCAGATCTGACCCTTGGCAGAGGAATATACTTTTGGGGTAGTTACTGTTTTGTCATAGGAGTTACTGTGGCCAAAGCATTAGAACTTTCTTTTAAAACCTGATGACAAAATGATAGGCCCTGCGATATCCCCAAAGTGAAACTGAGCTGTTTGCCGGCTTAAAGCCTCTGTTCCTCAGGTCGGTGTGAACGAGATAGGCGGTAAACACGAGAGGAAGGCCTTACAATAAAACCGAGTACAAATGGCTAGTTTGAGAATAATTTACCTTCGCAGTATAATTTTCCTTAAGCGGTTTATTTAGATCGCAGTTAACTTTCCTGGATCGTAATAAAATAATTTATTCTGCCAGATCACTGGTTGAGAAAAGCCGGGGCTCAGCTGGGGCGAGGGCAGGAAACGCGTCGGACCTTTCCGGGCAACTGAGCTGTGGTAAACAGTCCCGACGGATGATGTTATTTTTTAAAGGGGTTTAAGGAAAATGTTCCTGCGCACTCATTCACGTTCCCACCAAGTGCAGGCAGAGGGTAAGGGGTTTGAACTCTGCAAGTGCCCAGGAGGTTTGTGCTGCCTGGCTGGACAGTGGGCTTGTCCAAACTTAGGATCGCTTTCGCACTGGCCAGAAGAGGCAGCAATACATTTGTCACTATTTGGGAGACATTTCCAGGTTTGGGCCCTTTCTTTTCTTTCCTTTTCCTTATTAAGGGGGGAGACATTGGAGGACGGATTCAAACTACCAATGTGTGTGCTTGGTATAAAGAAGCAGCGAGGTTAAGTAAAGCGAACCTATGCAGTGGTTGCTGGGTTTCACAGCTCAGAGCTGAGCCTACCAGCAACAAACCGGAGGGCGCTTTGGTCCCTCACACCTGACGGCGCTCGCTCAGAGACTAGTGCTGGAACTGACTCTCTCCGGGTTTCCTTCCGATCTAGCGAAAGGTTCCAGCTGCCCCTTCTTTCCGCCTTCCAGCCTTCCTGCCGGGCTCTGCCGCCTGCATTTGAAAGACACAACCCTCCCAAGATTGCAAATTCGTTTCCGCGCCAATTTTGTTGCATCGGTATCCACAAGCCACTATTCTTTGCGTGAAGAAAACAAGCCAGGGCCTCTTGGTCCTTACCTCCCCTCCAAGGGATAGAGACTGCCCAGGCCTTGGCCCTCATCCGTGGTTCCCCGACCCCTTCTTCGGGCCAAGTCGCACTGTCTCGTACACTTTGTCTGGACACGCGCTATTCGCCTCACTTTGTTCTTCCACGGTCTTCCCAGCTGCGGAGAGGAAGGAGCGAAAGCAAAACGAAAGCACTCGGAGAGCATCAGTCGCAGCGCTTCCCTGAGTGCAGCCGTTGAGAGGCCAAAGTCTGGGGTCGTGAAAAGAGGGTGAGGGCCCGGGCTGCACGGAAGATGGGTGGGGGGCGGCCCCCGGAGGACGCCCTGAAGTTGTCAGGATCTAGCTGGAGCCCTTTCGTTCCTCCTCCCACCTCCTCTCTGGGAAAAGTGAATGTGGATAATAATGTATCAACCCCGCAGGGGAAGTTTGGCCTGGGTCTTGAGTTGAAGTTCAAGCCTGATTGGGACCGTAAGCAAGGCGCGCAGAGGCATAGAGATGTTGGCTCGGGGGAGAACGTTGGCCCCTAGCGGCGGATCCCCTAGAGAGGCCAGGCGAGCGGGAGCTGGGCCAGGGCGCTCAGAGGCCTCCTGGGACTCGAGGCCCTCAGAGTTGTTGCTCCCCTGAAGTTGGATATGCACGCCACTACCCCTCAAAAACTAGAGTTCTGCGCCGATAAAGAGTTCAGGAAACTGGTGTCATCCTCCGAGTCCGCCCTCTTTCCTCCTGGGAGTTATTGCGGGGACAAAGGCGGCCTGAGCAGATCTGGAGAAGGCATGGGCCGTGAGGGCGGCTTTACTGGCCACAGACTTTCTCAGTAAAGGGAAAGCATCTTCACGAGGCGAAGGTAACAGTCCACAACCACCCTTCAGGGATGGCAGCCAGTGTTAGTCTGGTCAGTTAAAATGTCTTTGCCTCGCCCCTACTCCTCACTTCCAGCGAATCAACCCCGGCAGACTAGCCGGCGAACCGCTCGCTCAGTCACTCCAGTAGCCGAAAGCCTTAAAAGCCCCATCTTACTACCTTAATAAACACTTAACTTTTTTCTACTTGGTAACACTTTTTTTTTTGTAGCAATATTTGTGGATTTGGGGGACTGTTAAAAAGATCTGCAGATCCTCAGTGAGTCACATGTGGAAATCGTTTTCTCGGGGAGTAGTCTTGTCTATTTGTTCACCAGCACCTGATGCAGAGCTCACCCCTCTAAGCTGCTCGGAGGCGCTTTCGCATTGCGTCCATTTGCTCTTTGAACAGGGAGACTAGGAGTTGTATATTTGTTTGCATCGTTTAGCCTCTGCATCGCCAATTACTCATTTCACGAAAGGACTAAAAAGAAAATGGCTGTAATTTTCAAAGACGCAGAATGGAGTTCTCTCTGTTCTCTTGAGAGGATCTCGGGAAAGCGTCTTCGTTTCCTGCTAATGTTTTGTTGGTAACAGGCAGTAATCATCCCACACTAGCCTTGTTGGGTTTTATTCCTCCCATCTTTACCACAATAGCAAATACCAGGAAGTCCTAACTGTAAAAACGATGGCCCGCTCCACCCAGATTTCTTTATACATTGATGACTGGCAAGCTACAGATGAAATAGACTTTAAGGCTCTTCCTTTTAGAAAAACTCTTTCATTAAAAAAAAAAAAAAACCTCAGCAAAAGCTGTTTTTGACTCAACAGACTATACAGAAGTGTCTGCATTCACCAAGGTTGCCTGTTGGTTTCATAGATAGCCACTTTTCTCACTTTCTTGCAAGTCTTTCCTCTTGTAGCATATTTTTTGTGAAAAAGGT
>VMDO01000074.1:0-20537 GCA_007922755.1 Pedetes capensis | reverse complement strand
GCGGTTAAATGAGAACCTGCCCAAGCGATGCATCTGGCTTTAGATTTTATGAGGAATATGATCTGGAAAAGGGAACGCCTGTTTCAGCCGAGGCTACATGCCCTGCGCAGGTCCCCTGGGGCTCCATCCTGCAAAAGGCGCGCCTGGCCTCGACCCGCAGGGCCTCAGCCGACCTCTGGGCGCCAGGCTTTGGGTTAACCCCACCCCAGAGCGCTCCCTTCCGGGCCTCTTCTGGGGTCGCCCACAGAGGCAGACCAAGCTTTCCGACCAGAGGAGAAAGTTTGAGGCTGCAGATCAGATGTCCTTAAAGGGTCTGGAAAAGGGAGGAGCTCTTTACAATTAGTGCCAAGAAACTCGGACACCCTGCGCTCGCCGTGAGGCAAAAGGAACTATCCTAGGGGAGCACAAGTGTTCCCGAAACTCTGCCAAAGTTTCCATAGTCAGGAGGTAGCGTGTCCCCCCAACCCCCGCCCACCACAGGGTTATTTCACAATCTCCTTCAGGCTGCCTCAGGCGAGGACCCAGGAGGTGGGGAGAGGTGAGGAAGATGGACCTTCTCTGTTTCCCGCCCCCTCAGCGGCGGAAACCTGGAAGGGGTTAAAGTGGAGCAGCCCGGTGGGTGTGGGGACTGTGCCAGATTTTGGCCCTGAAGGGATTGAGGAGCAGAGGGGGAGGTGTGCGATCCCAGAAAGGGCCAGAAAAGCGGGGAGCAAGAGGCGGCGTGAGGCGAAAGTTTTACTGTTGGGGGGTAGTTCTGAGGAAAACGCCTGAATGGGGACGGGGCCGGCAGCAGGGGAGCTTAGCAGCGTGCCTTGGTCACCCCTGGCCAGGGTTATGTCAGGAGAGCGCCCTGGCACCAGCTCTCGCGGGTGGAGGAGATACTCCTCCTCCGGCTTCTCGGCGAGGCGGGCTGGGCGGGCGCGGATAGGCGGGCAGAGCGCCGCGCGGAGCCCGGGGTGCTGAGGTCGGCAAGTCGCCTTTGAAAGCCTTACAGCGCTTCTCCAGTCAACGTGGAAAAAAAAAATTCATCTGAAGTAGCACCCCTCGGCCAGCAGCCCTTTGGCACCGGTGAAATTGGCAGAAAGGGAGTCAAGGAACCAGGGAAACTCATTTTAGAACATCCCAGAGTTTCCAAGTTTATCAAGGGATTGAGAATCTCAAGATTATCAATAATCTGACGGAGAGTTACTCCAATTTCCACTTTCTGAATAAAACCGAAGGCATGTTCTTCTAAAGGAGGGCTAAAGTCAGGCCCCGGCCGAACTAGGGCTCACCATACCCAAGGCGGTGGGGAGTATCCTCCTTCAGCAGCCCAGCGCGGGCAGCGCGCCGCTCTGGACGCGCTGGGCTCTGGGCCCCGCCATGGCCCGGGCGTTATAGCAGGAAACAAATTCGTCCAGTTTTTGATCTCCCAGTCAAAACTTTTGGCTGAATCTCGAAATAACTTTTTGATAGTCCGGAAAACAAAAAACAAAACACAGGACAAACAGAATCACCCACAGGCTTGTGTCAGAGAACCATTTCCCCTGGACTATAGTAAAATTGTTATTTTCATTAGTTGCAGGAACTAAACTGAATTTTTGATGATTTACCTGCCTGATGCAGATCCTGGTTGTATTCTTTTCCGCATTCCACCTTTTTCCCCTGCTTCATCTGGTTGTCAGTCTTCCTCTGTCTCCCTTTCCCACCCTACCCCGCCCCTCAGGTTCAGGTGCTCGATTCCACCGGGTCTAATGCCACATATATAGCTCGCTAGTCTTAGGCAGTCTTTATCAATGGTCAATATAAGCCGCAGAGTTTGCATACCCCTCGCAAAATGGGTTATGTTTTCGGTTCCTTTGATGCACAGCGACGTAGAAGTTTTGCTTTGCATGTTTTCTTTGCACGTTGAGTTCACTGATGGTGCTCTCCCAGCTACAAGCTTACTCTCCTTCCAAACAAACAATTGGGATTTATTCTTACAGGAACCTAAAGGGTTGGAAAAAATCAGAATGTGCTAAGTCATACCTTCACTTTTTTTCCCAGAGAAGGGTTAACACTAAACGATGTAATCAGTTAAACAAAACATACTGTAATATAATTAAGTATGGTGGATCTCCCCATTAACCTTGGCTAATTTGTCACTTCAAAGAAGGAAGTAATAAAAACGAAATTCTTGTAAATAAAATGAAATTATGCAAAGGGTGCATCTTAGGTCTGGATGCAGATGATGGAGGTTTCAATTTTTTATTAAGAGCTCTTATTGATGGGCAATTATTAATATGAAATAAAATGTGTAAAGCTAGTCCTATCAGGATGCCTGCACATAGTAGGTGTTCAATGAGTGTTTAGTCTCTCTCTCTCGCTCCTTTTTCCTCTTCCTATCCTAAGAAATTTTGGCAGGACGTACAGACTTCCCAGTGCCTAAGGAAATTATGCTCAAACTTCGCTTCTGGTTCATGTAATCTCCACTCACATAAAAACTCACAAAATTTATCCAGGGAAGTTTAATAGCGTATTAAAACTTAATGGAAATAGCTAGACAAAATAAAAAGTATGGTGATTACATACATATAAATCCGAAACACATTAATTCGAATTTTTTCAGTGGCCGTAATAGGTAACTATTACCATTTGATTCCGTTTACCGATTTTTACAGTAAAAACGAACTTTGTGGGCTCTTGCTCACTTCTAGCGTTTCAGCTAGAGCAGCCCTCGCCCACAGACTAATCTATCTCGACCTCTTATCTTTCTTAGCACAAATTTCATCTTGAAGCTGTTCAGCTATTTCTTTTGAGAGACACTTTTGCGAATTTTTTCTTTTGAAAAATTAAGAAAGGGAGAAAGTTTGTAGCACCCACACAGGTGGAGAAAACCCACCTATCTGCTCCTCCTGTACTGGGTGCGGAGTCGCTGAAGAGGCGGGTTGCTTGGAGCGACTTCGCAAGATTCCAGTCACCTGGTCCCGGCTTATTTTCTTTGGGGCCCATTCGCCGGGAGTAAACAGACACAGAATGAGTTTCCTGGCAACTTTGCAGTGCTCTTTAAATAGCAGAGAATTCCCGCAGTTTGCCTCCACTTACATGTTTTGTTGCCTCAAAATAATAAAAAGTGTTTTTGCCCGTCTCCTTCCCTATGAAGAGGCAGATCGAGGGTGGGTGACCTCGGCGTGCACCGCAGGTCTCAATCCCCTGGAGTCAGGCTGCTCTCCTGGCGAACAGAACAGTTGCACTCAAATAGTACGTGACTCCGACTAAGGTGCTTGCGTGGGCACAGTGCGTTGTCCTCACGCGCTACCCTCAAGTTCAACTCGTCCCGTGTGATGGCACCTGGAGCGTCTAGGGCTTCTCTTCACGCAAGCACCCGTAGGAAATCTGTGTACAGCCCCAGGGGCGCGGTCGTGGCTTCAGGACCGGGACTTCCCTCCTTTGAGAACTATTAGCTTGTTCTAGAAAGATACACCACCCACCAATGTCGGCAGATATCTCCCGCCCTCCTCTCCAATGGTCTGCAAGCCTGGGTTGTGAGTGTGAATCCTCCTGAGTCCCGCGCCGAGTTCCCTCTCTTGCAGAGCTCAGAGCACTGCGCGGGGGTCACAGTAAGTTCAGAGCCCCACATCCATGTCAGAATTGGAAAGACAAAACCTCCAAGTCCTTCCCGGAGCTGCTGTCTGGAGCCCAGGCCAGCGCCCCCTCAAAGTCCTTTTCAACGCGCGAAAGCTGTGGATCACTGCGTTTTGCTCAAACTGGACGCCACGCCTGGAAGGCCCGCAGAATCAATCACTTACCTTAGTAGAGTCCTGGCATCAGCGAGATTAGGATATATTATTATTATTATTGCAAACTGAGAGCCCCCAGTCTCCACCCCACCCCTGAGGTATGAGAGTAACTCCAAGGGCTCTCCTATCTGGATGTGTAGAGGTCAGAGCGGGTTGCAGCTCCACGGCCCTCTTGTGTCCTTCCTGGCCGGGCCTCGCCCCCAGGGCACTCGGCAGCAGGTCGGCGGGGACCGTGTCACGACCGAGCCAGGGGCCTGGATGAGCGGCAGCCAAGGGAAACCCACTCGGGCTTCTGCACAGCAGCAAAGCCGGAGGCGTTTGGGCAGCTCGGCCCAGAGCGAGGGGAACGCAGAGGAAACTGCTTCTTGAGCTTCCCTGAGCAGGCGAGTCTAGTGGGAGAGGGATCCGAGGCGGGAGGGAACTCTCTGTTCTCATGGTGGGTCTTGCCAGTCTTGGCCAGTCAGCAGAAGCCCTTCCCTGGGAAAAGCGAAGCCTGGCCTCACCCAGCGCTCCCAGCCAAGGTTGTGCATCGGCTTCCACATTCTGGGTGCCTTACAGGGTCTGGCTCAAGGTCACCCAGTTGGGGCCAGCGTGGCAGGGCAGCCTTAGGCAGAAAATTCACAAGAGTATTTCCAGGCCCCAGTGGCCTCTGGGCAGGGGTTAACTCAGGTTTCTTCTTTGACCAAAAAGAATTACTCAAGTTTCCCAAATCTGCAATCAGTGACCTCAAGGCCCAGTGCCTTCTTAGGATCCAGTATTTGGGGCTGTAAAGGTAAATTTGGGCTTTTCTTCTCTCTTTCAAGTGAGCAGGTCACACAAAGGGTGGATGACAGGCCAAGTTAGGAATCATTCCCTGATAGATACATTCAGGTAGGTGAGTCCTTCTTGAGAGAATGTGTGTTCCCCAAACTCCTGCGCCTGTCAGGAGAGGACTTGCGTAGTGCTGGGGAACTGGGCTTCTCTACAGTAAAAGGGTGACATGAGGAGAGAGTCCCATGTGGCCTACAGAGAGGGATGAAAATGTGCAAGGAGATAGGACTGGTGCCTACATGTATAGAGGGATGGGGGCATTAGGGTAACTCTCTACCTTGAAAAAGAGGCCTCTGAGTGTTTTGCTGAGGGCTAAGGAGGAACGGTGGTACAGATGGGGTGGGTCAAGACCAGAGCTCCCTGAGACCAAGCTAGGATGGGAATTCTGTATTTTCATTGCCTGAATGCCTTGTATTTTCTTTCCCATTTGCTTTCTATTTACCTTTTAGTCAAATGTTTTTCAAAATCTTGTCAAAAGGAAGTAATTCAGTTAACAGTAACAATATTTACTGAAATACCATTGTATTTGAGACACAGGAATGGAATAGGAGACAAGACAGTTCTTTTCCTCACAGAGCCTATAATCTATTTTTTTTCCCTGTGGAGAAAGAAAGAAAAGATGTCATAAAAAGGGATATCCAGGCATAACCAGGGTGAAGCGAGCATGGCTGTTTACAAAGTTTAGTATCCCTGGAACACAGAAAGCAGAGGATCTGTGGGGATAGCAGAGTAAAGAGACAGCTAAGTGGATTACCCTGAGAGAGTAGTGTCAAGGGTGAGCAGTTCATCCTGGGTCCTTCACTGTGGTGACACAGAAATGAAGTCAGGAGGGCTATGCTCCTGCATAGGATCTGGTATCTCTAGGTTTACCTTGCGGTATGAAGACTTGGAAGGATTTACTTTTGTCTTATTAAGGAAGCTGAAGTTTCATTTCCTTGCCATGACCTGCATCGATCCCTGTTCTACCTAGATGATTAATACCTCAGACTTACACATACATTGTTGTTGTTGTTAGGTGCCGTAGAGTCGGTGTCCGACTCATAGCGACCCTCTGTCCAACAGGGGAAACACTATTATCAGTGCTTCTCTGCTGTGCATAGGGTTTTCAATGGCAGACTGATTTTTGGGAGGGGGTTGCCAGGTCCTTCTCCCAAGCCGACAGCTTCTGGTGTTCCCAGGCGGTCTCTCATCCAGGTAGTAACCAGGCCCGACCCTGCCTAGCTTCCGAGATCTGACGGGATCGGATGCCACAGGGCTATGGCTGCAGGCTACACATACATACTCAATTAAAAACTAGTTTCAAGAGAACTCATCTAGTAGAAAATATTGCTCTTAAAGAATTGGTATTTGAGATTGAATTTTAGATAGTGAACAAGATATTGGCTTGTCCCCAAAGTTTACCATCCAATGGAAGGCAGAGAAATAAATACAAGGTGCTCAGCTTCCCTGGAACATAGAGGACAGCAGACAGGATAGGCTTTAAACTGTCAGAAAGCCAGGTCATAGGGTGGGGCATTTAGCTCAAGGTAGTTTGAGGAGGTGCAGTGGTGAAACAAGGGGGAACATGCATAGAATAGAGAAGGATTTTATGGGTTGACATAGCTCTTATCCAGGTAATATTCAGAATCTTATTTGGAAACAGTGAAACCGTCACAATATTTCTGGGGGTCAGGAATGGTATAAGCTAGTAACTCTGTGCTGGAGAGATAAAAGAAAGATCTTGCAAGGAGTTAGACTAAAAAAAAAAGTGTTAGCTCGATGTCACAGTGATTAATTATGAAAATATTTAGACATGATATCTTTGATTAAAACTACTGCATTCCTTTGTAACATTATTGGTGGGACAGGAATGCCTGTCTTTCTTAGGTACTTCATGTATATTGTCTCTTTTAACCCTAATGACAACTGCATGGAGTAGGTATTTTAATTTCTATTTTATAGATTTAGAAGCTAAATCTCAGGGAGAGTATGTATAGTCACCTGGGGAATAAATGGTAGAGCTTTCTGACTTCAAGTCTGTGTTCTCCTCATTCTTCTCATGGAGTGCCTTCCTAAGCCAGAGGCTATTGTTGTTGTTATTAGGTGCCATTGAGTTGGGCCCGACTCATAGTGACTGTATGTACAACAGATGAGACATTTTCTGACACTGTGCCATGACTGGCATGATTATCAGTACTTTTCTGCTATTCATAGGATTTTCAATGGCTTAAGCCAGAGGATGATGATCATTAAAAAAAATCATATTAAGAAATTCACATTTGGGAAATTTAAATCTCTATTGGAAAACATATAAAAAAATAAGGAGGACAAAATGAGGAGGACACCAGGAAGGTTTGTTTGTTTGTTTGTTTGTTTGTTTTGAGTTATTGGACCTGGGGCATTGCACATACTTTGCAAGTGCTCTACCACTGAGTTGTATCCATGGCCTTTTTTTTTTTTTTTTTAAATCTTGAGACAGGGTCTCACTAAGTAATGCAGCTGCCTCTTGCCTTGAACTTGTGATTCTCCTACCTCCTCCTTCCAAGACACTGAGATTACAGTCCTTTGCCATCTTGCGTAGCTGAAATGATTAATTTTTTTTTATCATTGCCTGTTAGAAAATTTTCATAATGAAGTGATACCTAACCATTACTTTTGTTTTATTATACAGAGAAACACATGCAATGTCTAGTCTTATATTTAAAAGGATTATGTTTTTATTTTCTAACTTGCAATCTTTAGGTCACTTTCCCTGGATTCTGAATGAAGGTGGCTATCATTAGCATGTAAGACATCTGAGGTTTGTGTGTGGGGGTGGATTATGGGCATATTCTGATTTTACAAATTGATAAAATATTATAGGCAAAAGGCAAGGGTTCTTTTTTAAATTCTAGGATTACATTAACCAACCAATCAGTCAACTCAATAACTATCTGTTGAGCATGTACTACCTGCCTAGGACTGTGCTGGGTCCCAAATATATAACATTGATCAAGAGAAACTGAGTTCTTGCTACTAGGGAAGGCATATCAGGAAGGAAGAAAAAAAGGCTTGTGCAGCAACTGCCATATGCCATTCTCCTAGACTCATTTAATCCCTCCGACAAGCCTGCTATCTATCTTTGTATAGAACATAAGCAAAAGAGTGTGGCTCAGAAAAGTTAAGTAGCTTGTTCAAGATTACACAGCTAGTAAAACTCAGAGTTCCAATTCAAGCCTAGCAATAAGGACTAAATTCTTTTCATTATGCATCTTTGACGATGAAAATACTAAAAATTGTGAGTACTTGCTAGTCATTTTATCCCTTCTTGGCCTATTTCCTCAAATAAAACAGCTGGATAACTCTTTGTATCTGTTCATTCCATGGAACACTCTTAAAACCAAAAGTACTGTAATTTTTTTTAAAGCTGGTTTTAGTTATTCAGCTTAGTTTAATATTACAGGAGAAAAAGCATATGAACTCTAATAACATGTTTATTATAATAGTCGATTGAAGGAAGAAAAATCTACTAATTGAATAGGATTAGATTTTGATGATTTATTATTGTTGCCTTGCATTTTATTAATTTAACACCAAACATTTATTAAATACAATCAAATCTCATTGAGTCTATAGGTACAGAAGTTAAGGCAAGTTTCTCATCCAAAGAGAATGTACAAGTCTAGTGGGTTAAAGAGACATATAAATAGTTGTTGTTGTTGTTGTTGTTGTTAGGTTCCCCCGAGTAGAGTCCAACTCATAGCGACCCTCATAGGGTTTTCAATGGCTGACTGTTTCGGGATTGCCTTGGGAGTGGGTTGCCACGTCCTTCTCCCATTTTACAGTGCTGGGAATCGAACTCAGGACCTCAGAGACTGCGGAGAAGTGCTCTACCAACTGAACTAAATCCCAGCCCAATCATATAAATAGGTAAATTGTAAAAATGTGCTGAAACAAAGGTTCATTGTAGGGAAAAATTGGGAGGAAATTGGCAAAAACTCCCAAACTGGGAAAACGGCTTTTGAATATCTGGTTTGTAAATTAGAAATGTAGGGAAAATGAAAGTAACTTGGTTGCACGTTTGTACAAAACCCTTCCTGATTGGACAATTAGACTGAAAGCTGATTGGCTCAGGCCATTCCATGGGCGAACTATATAAGAAGCTGCACTGTGTCAGCTCGACCCTTTTTTTCCCGCCTTCTCCGCCGTTCCGGCCCGGACCACCAATGAGGAAACACTTCTCCCGCTGCTCTCCCCTGGAATTTAGGTAGGGAAAGAATGCTCTCCCGTTGCAATCATTAACAAGGAAAAGAACCTGCTCTCTGTCCGATCACCGAGAAAGCAACAGCTGTCTCCTCATGACCACCTAGACGACCAACACAGGTGTTTGACCCTAGAAGGCAAAAGTGCCTGAGGCTTTTCCTTTCTCCCTTCTCCTCTGGGTCCCAAGGGCCGCAGGAGTCCGTGCCCCTCACCTGAGGGTCCCAAGTGAATTGTGTTTAGTATCTGTGTGCGGCGGTGCTGCCCGTCCGAACCTCCAGGCCGGACCGGGAGGTGCGTGCCCCACATAGAGTTGGTGCCTGAACGTGGGGCCCAACAGTTCGTGATCTCTTCAGATCTAAGAATATTCTGAAATTCCCCTGTCCATACCAGCTTTGTATCCTAAGAGTGTTTCTCAAATTTGAAGATATCAAGGCAGCTTATTAAAAACATAAAATTCATTTTACTTCCATAGAGGCAGCCAGAGTTTTTGGAGGTGGCGCCTGGACTCTCCATTTAAATGAAGTTTCCCAATCTTGTGAATCCTTCTCAGACCAGCAAGTGGGAAAAAGAGGCAGACCACTTGATTTTTGTTAGTTGGTCTGAAGAAAAACAGCCTCACAGCCCCTGACAATGTTGACAGGATGTGGTTATATCCCACCAGTGAAGATTAAGGATCCAAATTTAGGGAATTAGGTGTGCCATAGGCGGGAAGTCTACAGCCACACCACCCTTGTGTCCCATCTCATCAGATCTTAGAAGCTAAACAGAGTCGGGCCTGCTTAGTCCCGAATGGGAGTCCTTGAATGGGAGTCCACCTGTGAATAGTGGGTACTGTAGGCTTAGGAGAAGGACCCAGCAGCCCACTCCTGGAACAACCAACCATTGAAAACTCTATGAATAGCAGAGGAGCACTGACAACAGTGCTGGGCATGCATAGTGTTGGGGAGTGTTCCATTGTGTTGTACTTACAGTTGCCATAAGTCGGACCCAGCTTGAAGGCATCTAACAACAACATGGGAGGGAAAGGTTGACAAGGAGTCTTCAAAACAGATATACATAAATTCTAACACATTATCTGTGTATAGGGAGCATTGGGGTAATATTTCTCCCCATGAGTTCATTTACAACAGTTAGTGGATGCTGCTCAATTCTGAGATATCCAGTTGACCCAATGAATAGAGCACAACTTTGTTGTTTTAAGTCAAGGCAAGTTTTATTCAAATGAAACTTCAACAAAATGTCGGTATACAAAGAAGAACTGCTGTGGGTGAAGAAGAGCATGAAAGAGGAGGAGGTATATACTCTGAAAACTACCAAGACAGTCTGCATTCAGCAGTATATGAAAATTAAGACTTGTCTTTGTTTTGCAAGCCAGGCACCAGGTAGCCATATCAGAGGTGCCTAGTATTTAACAATTGAATGAATAAATGAAAGAAATGCCATCATTCCTGAATTAAAATGTAGTTGAAGGGCAAATAAGCTTAACATTTTTATCAGTAAAGACCAAGGGAAATAATGCATTTAGTGGCTCATTTTCATTACCAAAATCTTTTGGCCTTTCATGGTCCTACTTGCCTTTTTTGAACATAAACTTGTGAGGCAGTTGGTTCTTATACTCTAATTTCCTCTGGGACTGTTTCCACTTTACCTAATCAAGAAAAGAACCCAGGTGAAATCAGGAAACTTGGTGAAATTCAGGTTGCATTTTGGAGAGCAAGTGGTAAGATAGGCCAAAAAAAAAAAAAAAAAAAAAGAAAGAAAGAAAGAAGAGAAAAGAAACCATTTCCTTGGAAGAATCACATGTGGCTAACTTTAAAAATAAATTTATTGTTCACCTAGTTGTGGTTGTACAAATATATTTTAATTGTAGGATACTGGGAAAATATAGGAAAACACAAAGGAGGATATAAAATTTACTTTCCATGCCATTACCCAGAGATAAGGCTGTTATTGGTGGTTATTAGTCTATTCATGTTTTCTAGTATAAGAAAATGTAACATATGTTTTTAACTTTTATCACTAAGTAATATACATGAATTTTTTTCATGTTATTAAATTTTGTTCTATAACATGACTTTGATATTTCTGCATCATAATCTATGGAAGAATATACCATATTTTGATAAATGTCTTATTGTTAAATGTTTAGGTTATTTGCCTTTTATTCCTATCGGGAATAGTGCTACATTGATTATCCTTTAGTGTGTGTGTGTGTGTGTGTGTGTGTGTGTGTATTTATGGTGTGTATACTTTTAAGGCCTTTGATCCATACAGCCAAATTGCCCTCTGGAATGGCTGCATAGGGTAGACTCCTGCAGACAATGTATTTGAGGTCTTGTTCCTCACACCAGAGCTTCACTTTTCATTTGCAGTGACATTCTGGCTGTTTGTGATCAGCATTGGTTATCTGACCCTTAGCACACCACTCTTCTAGCTTTGGGAAGAAGGTAAGATATTAAAGACTTGGGTGTAGCTATTTTCCAGAATTTACAACAGAAAATCTATCTCAGTATTTTGCTTTAAAAACAACAACAACAAAAGACAAACAAACAAACAAAAAAACCCCAGCAAAATCCAAAGGAGGCCAATTAGCTAGCTCACTGGCTGCTGGCACCAAATGAGCTCAGGGACTCAACTTGGGTCTAAATAAGACATTACCCTAGACCTCTACCACCATGACCTCTACCCCTTCTGAACAGAGGCTATCTTTGCCGGTCAATTTGCTTTGGGGACCTTTTCTAGAAGTTAAATTTATTTTTGTGGAGGTTGAAACTAGTCACTTCACCACATTTTTCATATGAGTCACACTAGAATAAAGATCTAGAAGAGTGGTAAGTAGTTCCTACCTAAATTGCACAGTAAGTATGATGTGAATGACTGTGGATATCAGCATTTACAGTTACAATTATATTTCTCCTACTCCCTCTCAGTTCAATCTGGGCTTGACATTTTCTTTTCATGATCTGACACTGTGTGTGTGTCTCTGTGTGTATGTGTCTGTGTGTATTTTGAACCAGACTCGTGTGTAGTTGAACTAATCAAATACACACATACACACTACCCATTTAGGGAAGGTATGCTGGCTTTCTTTTCTTTCTTTGCTCAAAAAACTGAAAAACTGGCAGAATCTTTAACTTGTAACTTGGCAGCATTGCAAATTACAAGCAAGAAAGGCAAGCCAAATTGGGTGAAAATTGTTTGAGTTTTTTTTTTTTTTTTTTCATTTTTAGACAGAGAAAATCATGTCACTGAGCGTGCACATTCAACCATTTTCTGCTTGATTTTCAACCACATTAATTAGCACTGCCACAGTCAGTTAAAGCTTCCCGGTTAAGGCATGCATAGCCAGGGGAAGGTGTGGGGATATTTGGCCATTCTCTCCATGCTGTGTTAAAATGGCTGTTTTAATTGTTTTGAAATATTGATTGGAGAAATACACTATGTGGTGTTATCCGAGCTTCTTATGTCCAGCTTCATCATAAATGTATAAGCACAAACTCAAGGTTTGGGAGGTCAATATCTGACGTGCTCACAAACCTGAGCTTTTTTTTTGTGTGTGTGGGTTTCTGGAACATTTGTGGTGCCTTAGACACCACAGGAACCTGATAACTCTGAGAATGAGCTTTCTCTTTCTAGGGCCAGAAGCTTTAAACTGTCTTCACAATGAGGGAGGATTCATGAAGTAATGAAAAACTATTTTCAATTTATTTATTTTTGTGGTACTGGAGGGGGGCTGAACTCAGGGCCTTGCATATACTTTGCAAGTACTCTGAGCTAGACCCCCCAGCCCCTTTTTAATTTTTAATTTTGAGACACGGTCTTGCTAAGTTATGCAGCTGCCAGTGGCCTTAAACTTGCAATCCTCCTGCTTCTTCCTCCTCCCAAGTTGCTGGGAGTAAAGGCCTGTGTCACTGCGCCCAGCTAGCCATTTCCTTTTTAAAACTTTCAGGCAGGAGCACAAACATCTGGGAATTTATTTAAATACTCTGGTTCCCTGAATTACCCATTTCCTTAATAGATATTTTACTTATTTTTCCAAGGGGTATAAATTTCCACTTTGTGTTTTTCCCAGTTAGCTGTGTTAGGCTCCTCATTTTAGCACTTACGTTGCTTACTATTTAAGGGCACAAGTTAAGGCCATATCACAAAAGCTGTAATTTGAGGTTGAAGGTGTGGGGTGGGAGATGTTGTCAAATGTGAGGGGCAAAATGATTTCTGTATATGGCACAAGTTTCATTATATTATAGGCTCACCCTTATAAATTAAACAAGCAAGTGACTAACAAAAAGCTACTAATGTCTCTTTAAAAATAATTAAGCAGTCAGGTGCCGTGGTGCATGCCTGCAATCCCAGAAACTTGGGAGGCAGAGGCAGAAGAATCTTGAGTTGGAGGCCAGAGGGAGCCTGTGTAATTTATTGAGACCCTGACTCAAAATAAAAAATGGGCTGGCGGTGCAGCCCCGTGGTAGAGCACTTAGAAAGTGTGTACAAAGCCTTGGGTTCAACCTCCAAGTACTGAAAAAGAAATTAAGCAACAATATTTACTCAATACTTAAGCAAAACTGTCATCCTCTTTCTCCTTTTCAGAGCTCAATTCCTCTTTCCAACTTCAGAAATCATGAGACTTCCTTTTTTCTTTTTACTTTCTCTCACTCTGTAAAGTCTCATGGTGAAAATGTGTGTATGCGTGTATGTGTGTGGTAGAGGGAGGTGGTGGTAGGGCAATGGTCAGAACATTCTGGAAGTCAAGATAAGAGAAACTAATTTGATTTCTTTACTTAGAAGAACATAATTTATGTTCACTTAGGGATAGAGATCTGGACTGATGTAAAAACTTAGAAATACTTAAATATTTTAACATGTAGTATCAATCAGTGAAACAGCATTTGTAGCTTCCTGGCTTTTCAATTCAACTTTGTCTCTTTTTTTATTTGTTATATTTGTAGAAAACAAAACAGATGTGGTTTTGAATGTTCGGGATTGGACTATTTTGACTAATTAGACTGTTATTATGTGTGACTTGCCATCTTATAACTAATTAAAATATGAGAAAAACATGGGCTATATTGATTGGTGTGAGTACACAAAATATTATTTAATCTAGTTAATTTGTGTAGGAGTCATTTTAGGATATCACAGTTACTACTGTGAACTTCAGTGGGTTATAAATAACAATTGTTGCTATGCAGCATTGGACATGTAAAAGGTATAGGGGTTAGGCTTAATACAAATTTAGTGGTATAACCTGGCAGTTGCCTATTTAAATATAATCCTGCTGTCAGTTTGAGTGCTGTTCATTAGCCATTTTCTCATAAAAGTAGGTTGCAGAATGTACTAAATTCTGGCTGTATGAGTTGGTAGGTTTAATTTATTTAAACAATAGTTAAATGTGTTTCATAGGCCATTTCTTTTCCTCCATCAATTTAATCTTTGCTTGCTAAATAAATTAAAATATATTCTGAATTTTGCCTCCTCTTCCTCAAATTTAGGAATAGTGTGAAGTGAGAGTATGACACTTGATGGTCTAAAGTATATATTTGTACTCCCTCACTTTGGATTCTCTCCTTGGTGTTTCTCTCTCTCTTGGTGTTCAGAGGGAATTAATAACTTATATTTAGCCCTGATGAAATAAAAACTTAGGAGAGGGGCCCCCCAAGCCCCATTTTCTAAAATGTCAGGTTGCCCTGCATGGGTGACCAGGGACAGTCTGATGCCTTGCATCTATCAGTGATTGTTGTGTAGTGCCCAACCAGGACATCATGCCATGTGGAGAAAAGATAAGTATTTAACTCCATTAGATAGGAGGATACATTGCAACAAGTCCCAGATGTAGTTCATTGTTGAGATCCAGAATTACATTTGGGTTTGTGACCCACAGAGCCAAAGAAAGGCTTTTATTAGAAAGGATGAAAGTGAAAGTGCCTAATACCATGTTATATCAACTTACTTGATTAATGTGAGAGATGAAGGTTATGGATGTTTTTGATTGTTTTGGAGTGTGTGTGAGTGCATGCATGTATGGGATGTTTGGTGAGAGCTAGGAAGTAGGCGAATAGTTTTGGGAGTCTGATCTCATTGAGAACAACCCCAAGGTTCTCATCTTTGATATCATTTAACACAGTACTGGGCTGTTCATAAAAGGGTTGACTTTATAGCTGCAATAGAAATTGACCCTCTGTCAATATGCCATGTAGTCCCCTCCTCCTCTCCATTTGGCCTTTCATCTTCGGATTTAGGTTACAACCTTTGGAGAATGATGGAAAAAAAGCAGAACTGGCAATTATCCCAGTGATCTGGATTTTAATTAAATAAGCACTACTTTTGGGGGAAATTTTGCCTATGGGCATTTTGTGGGAAGGATGCATTTCTTAATGAATAACTCTACCTCAAGCTTTTTTTGGATCCAGGAAGGGAATATGAAGAGTAATTAGCTACAATAGCACAGTCAAAGCTGTAAGATTTACACTCAAGCTAGGAACTTTATTTGCATATAAAATAAAGGACAATTACTCTTGATGTCTCAGAATTTCTAGCTATCCTAATCATTAAAGAAAATAAAACCATATGTTTTCATTTCAGCTTTGAATTGTGTTACTATTAAAATAAAAATTAAGTTTCTTCAATTAGCTTTCTAAACCCAGTCTAATCATTTCTCTAGATAGGATTCTCAGAAAGACCAAGGCATTTTGAGAATGGATCTAAGAGTCTCTGTGAACTACACACAAATTTTATCTATTTGCCATTTTGCTGTACTTTTCTTTTTTTCATTTTTCTTTCTTTTTCTTTCTTTCTTTCTTTCTTTTTTTTTTTTTTTTTTTTTTTTTTTTTTTTTTTTTTTTTTTTTTTTTTTTTTTTTTTTTTTTTTTTTTTTTTTTTTTTTTTTTTTTTTTTTTTTTTTTTTTTTTTTTTTTTTTTTTTTGTGGTACTGGGGGAACCCAGGGCCTTGCACTTGCATGCTCTGCAAGTGCTGGACCACTGAGCTGCACCCTCAGCCCATTTTTTTACTTTTTGAGACAGGGTCTCGCTAAGTTATGCAGGCTGCCTCTGGTCTCGAAATTGCGATCCTCCTGCCTCCGCCACCCCAGCCGCTGGGATTACAGGTGTGTGCCACCATGCCTGGCTTTGCTGTACATTTCTTAAAGTGCTATTTTTGTTGTGGTTTCAGTGATTCTCATGGAAGACATAGCAGCATAATGTCATGGACAAACTCTGAACCAGGTGGTTAAAAGAATAACTCTTCTCAGATCTTCCATTAAATGAAAAGATTTGTGCTTTTGGAAAATTACTTTCAATCTGGACCTCAGCTACATCAGCTTGTCAGTCTGCTATGTAAGGTCTCTCCCATCATGTAATATGCACACTGTAGTGAGCTAAATGCATACTAATCTAGAAATTTGACATCTCAAGCTTCAGGGCAACACTGCCTTGCATTTAAAAGTGAATGTTTGCCTGGGGATATAGCTCAGTGGTAGCACAGGGAAGCTCCATGCTCAATCCCCAGCACTGGAAAAGAGGAAGATGGAGGTAGAGATAGAGATATAGATAAGAGAGAGATAGAGAGAAGGGGGAGGGAGGTGACTGTTCATGGTAGAAGTTTTAAAGTCCTAATTGAACATACAACTTAAAAAAATCTTATTTGGTTCTCTATATTTCTTTTATCCTATGCCATATATTATTTTTTAAAAGATGATCTCACATTGCTTATAATCGTGCGCTGTTTTTTTTCACTTGAGAAAGCACTGTATATTGCTTCCCATGTCCTTAAGTCTGAAAAATAATTGTTAAAAGCTGATCTTTTTTCTTGATCTTTAGATTTTGTGACTGACTCTGTAGATCAGTTGCAGTTATTGCTATGCCTTTTGCTTAGAAGAGAAAGCTCACAAATAGATAATGCTTTGAAATATAGCCAATACTATTTTTCTATAGGACTCCACTGTGGGGGTTCAGTTTATGACAATGGAATGTAGCAATAATTAGTCACAAAAGAGCTGAAATCATGGTATAATGTAATGGTGGGGGGTAAAAACTCTAAGCCAGAGTTGCTTGCATTTGATTGTTGGCCTTATACTAATTCATGTCCTCAATTATTCTGAGCAGGTAATGTAGGTCTTGATAGTTTATGCATCTACTGAATAGAAGTATAACTGAGCAGTTCACCATAGGGCCTCAACACTCCTTGACATTTTCATTAATCAGGTGATCATAGTACAATTGGATAAAAAGAATGCCTGATCATCGTGTTCAGTTTATGCTCTATAGATAGGCCTTTTATTCCTTTACATCTAAATTTCTTCAGTTATGGAAGAATGTTGGCACCAATATAGTATGTTCAGAATCTGTACACTTTAATTTTCATTCATTTATTTAGCAAGTGTTTATTAAACATGACTATATGCCATTTGGAGCCTGCAGCCATACCATTGTGGCATCTGATCCCATCCGATCTCGGAAGCAAAACAGGATTGGGCCTGGTTAGTACTTGGATGGGAGACCACCTGGGAACATCAGGTGCTGTAGGTTCGGGAGAAGAATCCAACAATGCACTCCCCAAAAAACAATCAGCCATTGAAAACCCTATGAATAGCAGAGAAGCACTGTTTTTCTTGTTGTTTTTCTTGTTGTACGTAGGGTCACTATGAGTCCAACTCCAACTTGATGGTACCTAACAACAATAATATGCCATTTAAGGATATGCAGAGTAAGCACTTACTCTGCATACTGAGGCTTACTCTGCATAACTGAGGCCCTGGGTGTGATCCCCAGCACTGCAGAAATGGGAGGAGGACCTGGCAGCCCACTTGTGAAACAATCAGCCATTGAAAACCCTGTGGATAGCTGAGGAGCACTGTCAGATATAATGTCTTTTTCTTTCTGTTATA
Source organism: Pedetes capensis (assembly GCA_007922755.1). Taxonomy (NCBI): domain Eukaryota; kingdom Metazoa; phylum Chordata; class Mammalia; order Rodentia; family Pedetidae; genus Pedetes; species Pedetes capensis. Next base: position 2,869 of record VMDO01000074.1, on the reverse strand, counting down.
CATGGGATCACTAGAGGTTGGACCTGACTTGACAGCACCTAACAACAACAACAGCAACAACAACAACAACAACAACAACAACATGCCACTTAAGTTTACAGCAGTAGGAGTTGGAGGCGTCTGGCTGAGAGATGTATACAAGGAGTCCACCTTTACTTCTGGCATCCCTGGACTCTATATTACAATACAAATATCCCTTCAAGACCTTCACCCTTGACTCCACAGCGGAAGAGGTAAGGACCCATTTGTGCTACCATTGCTGCCTGGCATGTCTTGCAGTACATGGAAGCTGGATGGGGACAAAAGCAGTATCCCTCTCCTCACTGATCTTGATTCTTTTATTTCATTATGATAGTAATACTTGTAGTCATTTATTTTACAGATGGCAGCAATTTGTTTTTGATAAATGATTCAAAATACCTTTTCAGGCAGTAGCTAAGACTAATGTCTCTTCAAAATAGGATGGGAAATTAAAGACGAATTATAAATACATACACAACTCACCAATGTATGCAGGGGCACACATGCAACGGTCTGTTAAGGCACCCTTCCTTTGTCTTTTTTTTAAAGAGACATTTTTATTGCTTTGAATTACTAAGCAGCAGGAACTTTTTTTTTTAATTGGAAAAATTTAATGTACACCTTAATGTGATTCATTCTGACATGCTTTTCATTGTGACTTTTCCATATATGCATTTTCTTGTACATTATTCATATAGGTTCCCCCTTATCCTTTTGTGCGCTTCCTCCCCCCGTCCCACCCACGCATCAAAGACTTCTCTTCCATTTACTTGTTTTTTATGGTAATATTTTTCTATATATCCTTGGGTTCCAGTTCTGTTTAAGATAGAAACTTTTTCTGTAGTGAACTTTCTTTTTACCTTGTCAGAACTATCACATGCATTTTCTAGACTATAATAATACCATTCTTAGCTTTTTTTCTTTTATGATCTGACCTTTGTATAGGATTTTTTCCTTCTTATAATTTTGATTCAGCTCCCACATATGAGTGAGAACATGTGGTGTTTCTCTTTCTGAGCTTGTGTTCATTCACTTAAAATAATTTTCTCCAATTCCATCCATTTTGCTGCAAATGGCATTATTTCATTTTTTTTTATTGCTGAGTGGTATTCCATTGTGTATATGTACCATACTTCTTTTTATCCATTCTTCTGTTTATGGGCACTTTGGTTGATTCCATATCCTTGCTATTGTGAAAACTGCTGCATTGAACATGGAGATGCAGGTGTCTCTGTGGTATGATGACACATCTCCGTTTGGGTAAATTCCTAATACTGTTATAGCTGGGTCATACAGTAGATCTATTTTTAGTTTTTTAAGATACCTCTGTATTGATTTCCACAGTGGTTGGACCAATTTAAAGCCCCACCAGCAATGTAAGAGTGTTCCCTTTTCTCTGCAACCTCGCCAGCATTTGTTGTTATTTGTTTTATTGATCTTGGCCATTCTTAGTAGTAGGAACTTTTAAAATTAAAATGTTCTAAAGTAAGGGCTTTAAAATATATTTTTCCCAACATAAATTTTCTTTTATCTTCTTTTTTTTTCTTTTTCCCCTTTATTGGTAAATGTTGGTGGGTACAGAGTAATACAACATTTGCTTTTTTCAGTTGCAACTATTAACATCACTTTTGGTTACACTTTTATCAATGTACAAGGTTTATGGAACCTTTTGACTAATATGTAGTAAAAATCACATGCATATTTGGGTTATGTTTACCTATTTTTCCTATGTACACATGAAGTTGTATCATTTACATAGAGATTAACTTCTCCTCCTTTATCTCTCTATGTAGTTTCTCCTCCCCATCCCACCTTCTGCAATGTTCACTTCCCTTTGCTAGTTCCCTCCCTCCTTTCTTCACTAAGTTTAACTGTGCATTTTTATATATCAACTTACATAAAGGATTTTTCTTCCTTTAAGTAAGATTGAGCCTCCACATATGAGTGAGAACATATGGTATTTCTGTTTTTGAGCTTTTGTTCATTCATTTAAGATGAGAGTCTCCAGTGTCATGCATTTCGCTTCCAATGACATTATTTCATTTTTAATTGCTGGTTAATATTTCATTGTGTATATGTACCATAATTTTTAAATCCATTCTCCTATTGATAGGTACCTTGGTTGGTTCCATATCCTTGCTATTGTGAAGAGTGCTGTATTGAATATGGTGTCTCTGTGATAAGATGATTTCTCTCCCTTTGGATATATTCTCAGTAGTAATATAGCTGGGTTATATGGCAATTCTATTTTTAGTTTTCTGAGGTATCTCCATATTGATTTCCAAAGTGGCTGGACCAATGTACAGTCCCACCAACAGTGTAAGAGGGTTCCTTTTCCTCCACAATCTCCCCAGCATTTGTTATTATTTGTTTTGTTGACCTTGGCCATTTTTACTAGAGTTAGATGGAGTCTCAGAGTTTTCATTTGCATTTCACTAATAAGTAGGGTTGGGAGAAGAACTTGGCAACCAACTCCCCCTCCCAACAAAAACAATCAGCCATTAAAAACCCTATGAATAGCAGAGAAGCATGAACAATACCATTTTGCCTATTGTGCGTAGGTCTTTATGAGTGGGACACTGACTCGACAGTACCTAATAACAACAACAATGGCTGGGGATAGTGAGCATTTCTTCATGTGCTTCTTACCCTTATGAACTTCTCCATTTGAAAACTATCTGTTCATTTCCTTTGCCCGCCTGTGAATTGGGTTATTTGATGTCTTGGGATTTGCTTTCTTGAGTTCTTCATAAATTCTAGAAATTAGCCCTCTGTTGGGTATGTAGCATGCAAAGATTTTCTTCCATTCAGTGGGCTCTTCCTTTTCTCTGTTGATTGTTCGTTTGCT
>VMDO01000073.1:271391-489416 GCA_007922755.1 Pedetes capensis | reverse complement strand
AAAAAAAAAAAAAAAAAAAAAAAAAAAAAAAAAAAAAAAAAAAAAAGAAAGAAAGAAAAATTTTAACTCATTAGATTTTTTTTAACTGGTGCATAAGAAGCATTAAAATTGTGGAATTTATGGTTTGTTGTGATGTGTTGATACATGCATGCATTGGACAACGTCTAAAGCAGGCTAAGTATATCTAGCTCCTCAAACTTTTATTTATTTATTTTGTGTGTTAGAAAGATTATGAAATGAGGAACTAAAAATTCAAATTCCACCAGTGAGTCTCATTAGAACCTCACATATGCTTGTTTATCCAGTTATTTTAGATAAGTTGAAAAGTTTATTTCAGGCATGTGGTTCTAAAAGCAAGAAATGGCTCTAGTTTGGAAGCCCATCATTGAAATGCTGACCTGGTTTAAGTATCCTATAAGGTCAGAGCTATCCATAGGGTTTTCAATGGCTAGTTGTTTTGGGAGTGGTTCGCCAGCGCCTCCTTTCTAGTCTGTCTTAGTCTGGAAGCTCAGCTGAAACCTGTCTACCATGGGTAACCCTGCTGGTATCTGAGATAGCAGTGGCATAGCACAACAACAACAACAATAAGGTCAGAGACATCGGGGTTTGAAAGATAATTCAAAAACGTGTTTGTAATTGGGACACAGATTTCAAGGCAACAGTGAATCCATACAGAAGAAAGAACAAGATTAAGAAATGGGCAGCATCACTATGGCCTCTTCTGTCTTAGAAATGTCCCCTTCTTAAGCCCTGATGCTAAGATTTGTATGTGGCTTGTCCCCCAAAGCTTGGTCCCAGTATGACCAGGATAAGATGGTGGAACTTTTGAGAGGTGGGGCCCAGGAGAAGGTGATTAAGTGGTGGAGGCTGCATCCTCCTAAATGGATTAATGCTATCTCCAAGGACTGGATCAGGCCTTGGGTGACCAGATCAGTTCTTGAGAGAACAGGTTGTTACAAAATGAGGTCATCCTACACATTGTGCCTGCAGCCAATTCATTTTCTGCCTCTCCAGCATGCTGTGATATAACCAGCGCCCTCACCAGGACATTAGCACTAGCTTGTTTTGGCTTGCCAGCCATCAGAAGCATGAGCCAAATAAAGCTCTTTACTTTATAAGCAACCTGGCCTCAGGTCTTTTGTTATAGCAACATAACATGGAGTAAGATACCTCGTTGCTACTCCATTCCTTCTAAAAAGGCTCTTGAGCACTTATGACTACCCGGCCCCTTTCCCCTTATTTTATGCAAATGGGAGCTTATACCACTACACTGTTCCGTACCTTGCATCTTCACTTCCCAATACACATTATTTCAGTCCTTCAAATCACAGTCCAGCACAGGTCATGCAAGGCATATGAAGACTTCCCTACATGTAGTCATTTGGGAGCCCATGCTCCCTCTGTCTATCATTCCCAGAGCCACAGAGGCCTCCATGGATTCTCTGCCTCTAGATGACAGAAAAGGAGAGAGAACATGCAAGGGATTACATGCAAGATGTCCTATGGACCAGGCCTCAAAATGGTCAATATCACTTCTTTCCATGTGTCTTTAAAAAAAGCACCTGTCTGCAAGAGAAGTTGAACAGTGTTGCCTATCTTTGTGGCCAGGAAGGAAAAGAAACAGAATTCAGTGAATGTATTGCCATGTCCACTATTCCAATTATTTTTCTACTCATCTATGGGCATGTTGTTGCTGTTAGCTGCCATTGAGTTGATGTCCAACTCATAGCAACCCTACATACAACAGGAGAAACACTATTGTCAGTGCTTCTCTGCTGTTCATAGGGTTTTCAATATCTGAGTGTTTTTTGGGAGTGGGTTGCTGGGTCCTTCTCCTAAGCCTATAGCAACTGGTGTTCCCAGGTGGCCTCCAGTCCAAGTACTAACCAGGCCCGACCCTGCTGAGCTTCCAAGATCTGACGGGATGGGACACCACAGTGGCACGGCTGTAGGCATCTACGTGCATAGTCACTTGTATATGTGCCTTCGTGTCTACATATACATTGTTCACTCCATCCCTTGGGACTGGCTAGGTTAGGCTGCAGTAACAAATGATCTGAATGTCTCAGTTTATTTCTGCCTAACCCGAGGAAGAGGAGTAGCTTTGCTTGTCCTGGTCACACAGGGACCAGAGTAATAGACAGACCATCTCACACGGGCATCCATGCTAGCCATGGCAGGGGCTATGGCTTGGATGTGGTTGTCCCTCAGAGATTCTTATGCTGGAAGTTTGGTCCTCAGTGTGGCGACAGTGAGAGGAGGGGAACCTTTAAGAGGTGGAGCCTGGTAGAAAGGGATTAGGTCATGGGGGCACCACCTTCCTTGGAAGGGACTAATGCTGGTTCCTTGGAGCCGATTAGTTCTCTAGAGAATGGGTTGCTACAAAATGAGTTTGGCTGCCTTGGCTTGCTCTTGTGCATGCTCTCTCTCTTCTCTCTCTCTCTCTCTCTCTCTCTCTCTCTCACTCACTTCCTGTGTCACCATGTGATCCGTCCCTTTTGCCCATAGCTAGTTCCCTTCCTGCCTTTCCTCTCTGTTGTGATGCAGCCAGGCGAGGCCTCTCCAGAATGCAGGTACAATGCTGTTGAGACCCTCCAGCCACCAGAATCATCGGCCAAATAAAGCTCTTACATTATAAGTTACCTAGCTTCAAGATACATTGTTATAGCAATGCAAAACAGACTGACCCCGGTGGTGAATAAAAGGCTGGGAAATCAGACACCATATTGCATTGACCACAGCAAGTCTCATGGCCACGAAGAACCACCGGAGCAAGAGAAAATGCAACTCGCCGATATGCTTGGATGAAGCAGTAAGCCAGATAGAAGTTCACTGTGGAAGGAGCTACCCTACCCGGTGAATATAAAACTACAAATCTGTGCTCTGAGGCCTATCTCATTTCTAATCTGTGATTGCTTTCCTACTCAGATATATGTGTTAATATAGTTGGAAAACGGGACTGGGATTTAGCTCAGTTGGTAGAGCGCCGCTCTGCAGTCTCTGAGGTCCCGAGTTCAATTCCCAGCACCACAAAAATGGGAGAAAGATGTGGCAATCCACTCCTGAGGCAATCCCGAAACACTCAGCCATTGAAAACCCTGTAAGGGTTGCTATGAGTCGGACAGGACTTGAAGGCATCTAACAACAACAATAGCTGGAAAAGGCTAACACGCACCTCACCCCAAGGACAGGATACAGAGTTAAGAGGCTGTTAAAACCTTTTACATCTTGGCCTATTCAGCTTTGCCTGTCAATACAATCAGCCACTGAACAACAGAACCTGCACAGGAAGAGCATATCTACATTAGCTCATTGAAGGGCTGACAAATCAGTCCTCAAATCCCACCAAACCATTCCGCAAGTCTCTATTCTAGGAACTAAAATACACAGTGACTAAACATGTTAATTTCATTTGGAATCTGTCAGATATCAAGAGAGGCCAACACTAAGCTCTTTGTTAGCAAAGGTCAAGTTTTGTGGAAATTAAACACACATACACACACACACACACACACACACACACACACACACATCTTTTAAATGTTTACATTTTTCAATAGCCTACTCCCTCAAATTTTAGACATAAATTTCTCCCTTTTTTCTTTACGGACTAAAGATAAAGTGTATTATAAGAAATAAGTTCTAGGGAAGTCAATCAAAATCAATCCATAGAGAAATATGAATTAGGGCCCTGCTGGGTGCGACAGTTCTTAGAAGGGCTGGGATTTAGCTCAGTTGGTAGAGCACTGCTCTGCAGTCTCTGAGGTCCCGAGTTCGATTCCCAGCACCGCAAAAATGGGAGAATGGCCTGGCAATCCATTCCCAAGGCAATCCTGAAACAGTCAGCCATTGAAAACCCTATGAGGGTCGCTATGAGTCGGACACAACTCGACGGCACCTAACAACAACAACAACAACAAATTTCTTTTCCCATTCCGAGATCATTACTCTGGGTTCTAACCAGGACTTTATTGGCTGTGGGATGGAGCAACTTGAAAGCCGAGTTGTTAGAAGTGCCATTTGGGACTGAGTCTCTTCCAAGGTTTGTCACCAAACAATCAGGGTGGGGATATTACATAATCGTTATCTGCTGTCAGTCAACATCCCTCCTCCTCCGTTTGTTTCTTCAGCAGGGATGTTTGCACAGAGTGGCTTTCTTCTCACCAGCTACTGGAGGAAGTGCTGGGGGCGGTGCTGTTCTCTGAAAGCCCTTCTGCAGAGAGAGCGAGAGAAGATGGGTGGCGGGCGGGCCTCCCCTTGCCCTCTGGCCTCCTTGGTTGCCCCCTGCCTCTTTCTGAACTGCGCCAGGTGTGCTCCTGTCTGCACGGGGAGGTCCTTCCTTGGCATCTTTGGCTGAGCTTCACTGACAGCTACTGTGTCCTGGATTGGGGCACACGGGGGGCTCCAACCTGGGCCCTGCTTTTGAGGAAGTCGCTATGAAAATGAGGCCGGCGTGTAAGAACGGCTTTATGCCTCCAGATTAAATCAGAGTGGGCTCAAGTCTCCACTGGCAGCTTGGCAGGAACTCCAGATCCCAGGCTTGCACTTTCTTGCCCACCTGGCTCACCTAGGGGTGCTGGAGCCTCCCTCCTTCCCAGAGAGGGAAATCGCCGTGGGCTCCCAGGTGGCTGCTCCTTGGCCACACTGCCTCTCGCTGCCATGGGACTGCGAGTCATCTTGTCGGAGTCTCTGGTCTGTGCTGCACCCAGAGGGGCCTTCGAAAGAGGGGTGCTGGGTCAGGCCCCAAAATGGCCAATATCACTTCTTTCCCTCCAGCCACCAGAATCGTCCGCCAAATAAAGTTCTTACATTATAAGTTACCTAGGTTCATGATGGGGCTTGGATTTAGCTCAGTTGGTAGAGTTCTGCGCTGCAGTCTCTGAGGTCCCAAGTTCAATTCCCAGCACCCCCAAAATGGGAGAAGGACGTGGCAATCCACTCCCAAGGCAATCCCGAAACAGTCAGCCATTGAAAACCCTATGAGGGTCGCTATGAGTCGGATACTGACTCGAGGGCACCTAACAGCAACAACAATAAGCTTCATGATACATTGTTACAGCAATGAAAAACACAGGGTGCTCCACACCCCTCTGTCCTCAATCCACACAGACCCCTTTCCTGGCCTCCAGGGGCGGAGGCTGTAAAGCCTCAATCCTTCCTGCCTTCTCTCCCCAGGTCCTGCTTCCCCCAGGCACACAGCTTCAAAGCCGTCCTCAGATCCCCAAGGATCCACAAGGCCCGGCCCTCTTTCCAGCCCCGAGGACCCGCCCAGCGCGGTGGCTGCTTCCCTTTCAATCCCCGAAACACAAAGGCTTTATGTGTTCTGTTTTCCATGCCCCGTTGCTGTGACAAACCCCGGTCTGTGAACTACCTGGCAAGCAGGAGGGCCTCTTCCCAGATGTTCCAGCAGCTTATTTTGTGGTCTTGAATCCGGGCCACCACTCACTGTTGTGAAAGCCATGCGTTGCACAACGAGAGAGAGGGATTGCTGGGTCAGAGGACAGATGCACATTAACTTCACAAAGAGACTGATGGTTTCCCAGAATGACTGGACCCGTTTGCAGTCCCATGAGCAATGCCCTGTCTCCCCACATCCTTGTCAACGCTTGAGTCATCCGTCTTCCTAATTGTTGCCGTTCCGATGGGGACGAGTGGTTTCCATTACCACGATTTCTAGAGTGAGCCTACTGGGGGCATGGGCTCTGGTCATTTATAGTCTGTCTTGGTCATGAACTGCTACTGTCTGAATGTTTGTGTCCCACCAGAACTCAGAGGCTGGAATCCTAACTCCCAGTGTGGTGACCATCCTAGGAGGTAGGGCCTTTGGCAGTGATTATTCATGAGGGTGGAGACCTCATGATGGGAGGATTAGTACCTTTATAGAAATAGGAGACTCTCTCTCTCTGTCTTTCTCTCTTTCCCTCTCTCCCTCTCTCTCCCTGTCTCTCTCTCTCCCTCCCTCTGTCTTCCTCCCTTCCTCCCTTCCTCTATCCCTCTCTCAGAATACATGAAGACAGTTAGCTATAAACCAAGAACAGGGTCCTCAACAGAACCCAACACTGCAGACACCCTGATCTCTGACTTCCAGGTTCCAGAACTGTGAGAAATAAGCCTTTTTTGTTTATAAGCTTCCCAGTTTGTGGTAATTTGTTATAATAGTCAGGACTAAGACAAGGACCTATGCCTTAGTAATTTGAAAATATGATTAATCTATATGATATATTTGGGCTGGGATTTAGCTCAGCTGGTAGAGCGCTGCGCTGCAGTCTCTGAGGTCCCGAGTTCAATTCCCAGCACCGCAAAATGGGAAAAGGACGCGGCAACCCACTCCCAAGGCAATCCCGAAAACAATCAGCCATTGAAAACCCTATGAGGGTCGCTATGAGTTGGACATGATTCGACTCACCTAACAACAATAACAACATATGGTATATTTTAAGGCTAACAAACAATAGGTGACCAGCACCCCCCTTAACTATTACTTCTTTCAAAGCACTCTACATATACCATCTCCACTGCCCTCACAGCCACAGTTGAGCACTGGACACAGCAAGCCTCCTAAGGTACGCTGTAAAGACCTGTGCCACAGATGGACAGGACAGGTCATGAGGTGAGCAGGAGCTTTGTGCTACATTAATACCCATTGCATTTGAACCAATTATTTAAATGATGTGTATCACACATCTTTTCATCTGCACTTATTTACTCATTTACATGTATACACAGAATGCCAGCGTTTTCCTAATGGCAGAGGACAGAGCAGGGACCTCATGAACACTCTGCCCTGGAGGAGATACAGACGTGACTTTAGGGTGCATTGATGCTGTTAGAGGTGCCCTGAGCACAGCGTCTCAAGCACCCCCGTTCTTTTCCAGCATCCAAGGGCTAAGCTACTCAGCCTACCCTGCAGCCCTTTGCCAGTAGCTCAGGCATCAGGGGTGATATTTTTCACAGATCAAGCATGATGGAGCCACGGGACACTGAGTGGAGCTGCCCAGGGTGACCTACCAGGATTCAGCCCCTAAGGACATGGTAGCACCTGCTCCTCCTTGTCCTGGCCTTCGGCCCCTGCCCTCCCTCCAAGCATGAGCTCATCAGTGCTGAGCATGGCAGGGCCTCTGGGCTGTCCTGGGTGAGCGGGTGGAAGTTCCCGTCCTGCACTCCTGGGCCAGGCACAGGTCTCTCTCCTTGGCCTGCAGACGGCCATCTCCTCTGTGGGTCTCACATGTCATCCTCTGTTTGTGCCTGTGTCCTCACCTCCTCTTCTCATGAGGACCCCAGGCCTGTTGGATCACAGCCCATCCTTGTGACCTCGTGTTAGCCAGATTACCTCTGTAAAGAACCTATTTCCAAATATGGCCACACAAATTTGGCAGGGGGCACATTTGGCCCCCAAACACAGAGAACCCATTACAACGCACTCTCCCTCCAGCGGAGCCTCCGTCCTGCACCGAGGGAGGAAGGCTGCCAGAGACAAACAACCACCACTCCAGGAGCAAACTGGAAAAGCAGTTCATGTGAGTTTTATCGGCTTTGGTTTCCCTACACCTTCCTCTGTTAGCTATAGGTGGGAGCTCAGGGGTAGCTTTACAGTAGCCGTGACAATGGAGCAGGTACCAGAAGGGACAAGGAGACAGATTTGGGATAGTCCAATATTTCCCATGGGAGAAGGACGTGGCAATCCACTCCCCAGGCAATCCTGAGACAATCAGCCATTGAAAACCCTATAAGGGTCACTATGAGTCAGACACGACGGCACCTAACAACAACAACAACACTTCCCACTCAATGTCATTAAGTTATGCCACATTGCACGGCAACCCATAACCCCAATACATCTGAAAACGTAACTACAACACATTGAAATGTCTGTATATAAGTAATAAACTCTAACATTTGGGATTTAAAATGCTTAGAGCATCACTTCCTGATCTACAAATAATTAATGTGCTGTTGCATGTCATGTCAGTTTGAGTTGTAGGTGGCAATGTGTAGTTTATGCACTACAACATAAACATTTTGTTTATAATGCGCCATAAGGAATAACATACAGCAATTAGTTCATTGCTTAGAAAAAACGTGGACAAAAATTTACAATAAAAAATAAGACTCAGGCTTGGGGTGTAGCTCAGTGTCAGAGCACTTTCCTGGCAAGCATGAAGCCCTGAATTTCACCCCAGCACTGGGGAGAAGGAGAAGGAGACAGCATTGGAGATGAAGAAGGGAAGAAGGAAGGAAGGAAGGAAGGAAAGAAGGGAGGAAGGAAGAGAGGAAAGAAGGGAGGAATGAAGGAACAAATGAATGAAGGGCTAAGTGGGGCTACTTCCTGCTGTGAATTGCTATTGGCTATATTCACAGGTTCTAGGGATTAAGGTATAGACATTGGTGGGGGCTGCTGTTCTGCCTACTCAATGCTGAAGATGTCAGTGTGGGAGAATGGAAAGACCACAAGTTCCTCACTGTGGGACTGAGTTGCAGCACCTGGACTCTCTTACCAGTAGCTTCTTATTACAGGAAATAATAAATTTCCAAATTGTTTAAGCCCCCCAAAATGCAACCATCTTACTTTAGTTTGTAGTTTTCCAGTTGATGTTAGCATCAGCTGTGCCTCCCTTATCCACAGTTTCACTTTCTGTGGCTTTGGTTACATGCTGTCAACTGTGGTCTGAAAATAGTGCATGGAAAATTCCAGAAATAAAAAATTCATACGTTTTAAATTGCTTACTGTTCTGAGTAGCATGATGAAATCTCTTGGCCACCATGCTCCACACTGCCTGGGATGTGACTCATCCCTTTGTCCAGTGTATCCAGGCTCTGTATGCTACCCTCCCATTAATTACTTAGTAGCTGTGTTGAGTGACATCACAGTGCTTGTGTTCAAGTAACCCTTATTGTACTTAATAATGGCCCCAAAGCACAAGAGTAGTGATGCTGGCGATTCAGATACGCCAGGTAGAAGCCACAAAGTGCTTCCTTTAATTACCATCTCATTGCCATCACATTAAGTACAGTAAGATATTCTAAGAAAGAGAGAGACCTGATTAACATAACTTTATCACAGTATATTGTCATAATTAGTCTATCTTGGTGTTTGTTATTATTGTTAATACCTTATTATGCCTAATTTAGCCTGCAGCCGTAGCTCTGTGGCATCCGATCCTGTCAGATCTCAGAAGCTAAGCAGGGTCCGGCCTGGTTAGTACCTGGATGGGAGACCGCCTGGAAACACCAGAAGCTGTAGGCTTGGGAGAAGGACCTGGCAACCCCCTCCCAAAAATCAAACTGCCATTGAAAACCCTATGAACAGCAGAGAAGCACTGACAGTAGTGTTTCCCCTGTTGTACAGAGGGTCACTATGAGTCAGATACCGACTCGACGGCACCTAACAACAACAACAACATGCCTAATTTATAAAATACACTTTATCTTGGCTATGTCTGTATGGGAAAAACAGCATATATAGAGTTGAGTACTCTCTACAGTGTCAGACATGCATTGGAGGACTTGGAAGCCATCCTCCATGGAGAAGGGGGATAACTGTATAATTTTATCCCTGTGGATCTTCTTATTCTAAATTTATACTGTGAACACCAAAGTACCAGACTAAAAATTCAGAGGAGTTAGAGCACAGAGCACAGACAAACGAGGGGAAATGCTTATCTAGGGAAAACCCACCAAGTTTTGATCACGATTTTGAAGCATTCAATATTAATTTTTATAATTAATGCACATTTTTGGAAGGAAGAAGGACACCTCATTCATATTAACTTAAGACACCTCATTCATATTAAGTTACTATGAAAATATTGCAGGCAGGCTTTCTCTAAGTTTTCTCTAGAACAAGTAGATGCCTCAGGACTGCTTATTAATAGAACATAATGGTTCTCTGTGCAGAAAGGAGCTCTAGGGAGTAGCCCTGAGAAGAAAAAGGCAAGAAAACTTCAGCCTGCAATGCTTGAAAGGGGATTCAAAATACTCACAAGAAGCAAAATAAGAATGAGAAACAATACAACGGCACCCTTTCCTTTATCCTCTCCATTTTTCTCTTTTCACACATTTAATGTAAGTTTTATGATAACAGGCTCTAAATTAACACAGCAGATACAGGCTGAAGGAAGGAAGGAATGAAAAGATAAATGATTGAGTAGGAGGGGTCATCACCGGGCATCATGTCTCAAAGGTAGTAGAGAAAGTATGAGGGACGGAGCTGAGGGCATACGTCAGTTGCACAGTACGTACTTAGTATGTACAAGGCCTTGGGTTCAATCCTCAGCACCAATAAATAAGCAAATGAATAACAGAAAGTCTGAGGTATTGTTCAGGAGATGAACAGGTTTATTTATTTGCTTGTTTGTTTGTTGGCAGTAGGGGGCATTGAACCCAGGACTTTGTGCAGGCTGGGCAAGGGCTCTACTACGGAGCTGCATCCCCCTTTTCAATTTTGAGACAGAGTCTTACTAAGTTGTACCGGCTCCCTCTGTCCACAAACTCATGATCCTCCTGCCTCAGCTTCCCAAGTGGCTGGAATTAGGGGCGAGCACCACAACATCCAGCTTAGCCTGGCAGATTTGAATGGTTTACCTCCCCTGCCTCATTCATCAGCACCCACACATTTTCCCTATCTGCCATCTGATCTAATAACAGTTTTACAGAGCATTAAAGTCTAACCGTGAGCTCACCTTTTAGTGAAGATCCTCATTTTGAAATCATATGGGCTATACTAATTTATTTTGTATATTTTACTCATGAGCACACAATATAAACTGTTCAAATGTATAGACCTAAGGGATTGTTTTCTAATTCGGTGGAACAGCCGAGTGGCGGCGCATGCCGGTACATCCAGCTACTCTGGAAGATTGAGGCACAAGGACCTTGAAGCCAGGAGTTCAAGGCCTACCTCTGAAACACAGCAAAACCTTCTCTCAAAAAATTAAATAAAAATATGGGAGGAAATGAAGCACATCAATCAATGTCTAAACTACAGTCAAAGAAAAAAAAAAAAAGAAAGAAAGAAAAAAAAAAGGGTTAGGTAAGAGCACTCACTCATTCAAACAGGATGTCTGGTCCGAGCATCCACTACTTACCAGTCCTGCCCCCGGGTGAATATGTTGTGGTGCTGAGCAGACTTCACAGCCAGGCAGGACCTCTGGTTCCCTGACAAAAGGCGACTGGATCAAGGGGTTGGTAGTGCGTCTCCCAATTCAGAAGCTAGACGCCGCCATGCTGGTGGGTATTGGTCTGCAGCACTGAGTAAAGTAGCGTAAATGTCAAGCCCTCCAACTAGGCTTTAAATAGCAAGCAAGAAAGCCTGGGTGATTCTCCAAGAATCTTTTTTTTTTTTTTTTTTTTTGCGGTACTGGGGGTTGAACCCAGGGCCTTGCGCTTACATGCTTTGCAAGTGCTGGACCACTGAGCTTCGCTCCCAGCCCTTTTTTGTTTTTTTTTTTTACTTTTTGAGACAGGGTCTCACTAAGTTACACAGACTGCCTCTGGTCTCGAACTTGCGATCCTCCTGCCTCCACCTCCTGAGCCACTGGGATTATTGGCATGCCCCAGCTCGCCCAATGCTCTCCAAGAATCTTAAGATTTACAGGCCAAGGAGACAGAATTGCCGAAAACAAGTGGTGTCGCCTTACACATAGGAGCCAAAATATCTTGTTAACCGAATTCTTATGCATCTGTAGGCACATGTTGAATTATGGGCACCCAACTTCCAATATTACAAACGTTACTTTGAAGCCTAAAACTATAATCGACAGGTTTCTAATTTTATGTTGCTCTTAGGTTTATATCATTATTGTTGTTGGGGTGGGGGTTGTTTCATTTTTGACTTGAAATTCTCAACTTTTATTTCCATGTCTTTGAGTGTATAGACTACGCGTCACATTATACATCTGGGGAAATTTACAGGTGGTATTACCACTTGTGCAGACCGAGATATATTAGCTGACATATCAGCTCACACGCAGACTACTCTAAACCAACCCTCTCTACCACCACCACTGCTTTTCATCTATTTAGGGATTTGTTTGTTTGGTTTGGTCTCTTGGGGTGCTGAGGATGAAACCCAGGGCCTCTCAAATGCTAAACAGCTACTCCACCACTAAGCTACACTCCCAGCCCATTCCTGATGTTTAAAGGATTTGGCCCATCATAACTGCACAAGTGTTCCTTCTATATCTCTTCTCCCAGGCAGTTCTCATCGTTTGCAAGCACTTTATTCAAAAACTAATACAAAAGTGAAGTCAGCTGCAGCCATTTTACAGCAATAGTAGCAAAAACATTTGGTTAAATTGTTGTTGTTGTTAGGTGCCATCGAGTCGATATCTGACTCATAGCGACCCTGTGTAGGGTTTTCAATGGCAGACTGATTTTTGGGAGGGGATTGCCAGGTCCTTCTCCCAAGCCTACAGTACCTGGTGTTCCCTGGCGGTCTCCCATCCAAGTACTAACCAGGCCTGACCCTGCTTAGCTTCCGAGATCTGATGGGATCGGATGCCACAGGGCTACAGCTGCAGGATTGGTTAAATTAGCTGTTCGAAATAAAATGTGTGGGCCAGCCACCATGGTGCTCAGCTGTAATCCCAGCAATTTGAGAGGCTGAGGCAGGAGGATCATGAGTTCAAGGACAGAGGAAGCCTGCACATCTTAGCAAGACCCTGTCTCAAAACTTAAAAAGACTAAACATAAAAAAGGGTTGAGGATGCAGCTCAGTGGTAGAGCACTTTTCCAGCATGCATGAGGCCCTGGGTTCAATCCCCAGACCTGGAAAGAAAAGAAAAAAAGAGTGTGGTTCAAACATATTTTAGGGGGAGTAAATATTTGCAGTAAGAGTTTATGTAGATTAAAAACACCAGGGCCCATATGATTAAATCAATACAATACCATTAAAATAGTGCTCTATGTCATGAAGAGCAGTAAATCAGTTACCACCAGCCCTCACTTTAATCAATGATTTCAAATGTCCCTTCCACCAGATATTTAATGAAAGCTGCCGGGTGGAAACAATTGGTTGATGTAAGTTTCATCCTCTTTTCTTTAATTTGTCTCCACTGTGTGTATACTTTTTTTTTTAAATGAAGAGCAGGTCATTGGCTCGCACCTGTAGTCCCAGCTAACTCTCTTAACTTATTAACATATTAACTTATTAACATATATTAACATATATTGAAAATGGTTTGTAGGTGTATGCAATCACATAATCACTCATTTAAAAAAACAGTCAAACACAAAGGCACAATTCTGTAAGAGCTATTGGCAAAGAAAAGGAAAGAGACTAAATTTTTAAACGATCATTTGTACCATCTTGCCAAAAAGCGCTTTATCAGTTTCTATGAAACATTGGCACAAATAGCCTTCCTCAATCCGGCCAGCAGGTGGCGCTATCGACCACACACCGGACCAGCCTAAAAACTGGCTGTAATCTCTCATTGTTTCAAAAGAGTAATTCCCAAGAAATACAAATGAGTTCATCTTATCTGTGTTTTGAAACTTTCAAAGATATTATTCCATCCTATCAGAGACTACTGTGAACTCCCTTTGTAAAGCCCGATGATCCATCTATTTCTCTTGGCTCCGAACACGACATTCAATTGATGGGCCGTCTTTGTTTTCCAAGTGTTAGTGAAGCGATGGATACACACGTTATCTGTTTCACTGCCAGCAAAGCACCACTGTTTACCTTGCCCAGGTCAGAGCTTTAGAACTGCATGGGAATTTTCCTATAAGCAGAATACAAAGCAACACGTGCATAAGAAATACAAGTTGATATGTGGACTTAGAAATATCAGGCTGCTCTGAGACACACACACTACATATTCACCGCAGCAAATTGAAATCAGAATCTTCTCACAAACTTCTCTTTGTTTTTATTTTATTTTTATTTAATGTGTCCTATCTGTGGAGTTTTTTGTTTGTTTCTTTTTATTTGCTTACTAAGTGTAACAACCTCTGACATCAACACTTGTAACTCACACAAAGATAAACCAAAATCAGTCATATTGCCCAAGACCTCTTTATAAACATAAACGCTGTTGTATCATCTGGATAAAATTTTCTCATTTGCTTTCACTCCCAAAGTCTTCAGTTTGCTCCAACAGTCCTCTCAATGGGCATTGCTGCGTTGATTATTCATCCCTCTCTGGTAGAGCAGGGTTGGCAAACTTTTCTTAAGAGGTCAGATGGTAAATATTTTAAGCTTTAGGAACCATGAGGGAAAGAGTATGTAGTTACCTATCCATTTACAGTCTGAAAACCATTCTTAGCTCAAGAACAATGTAACTCAGTGGCAGTCCAATTCTGGCCAGAAAGTTTGTCAACTACTAGAGAATAAACTCTACCAAGAGGCATTACAGGTGGTCCCAATTGTGATGGATCAACTTAAACAATGTTTCTACTTTATGATAATGTAAAAGTGTAGCCACACAGTCATTGTGTTTTTTCATTTTCAGGACAGTATTCAGTAAATTACATAAGACACTCAGCACTTCATTACGAAATAGGCTTTGAGGTAGATGACTTGCCCAGCTGTAGGCTAATGTAATTGTTCTGAGCACATTGAAGGTGTTGTGAGATGCAGTTGAGTTGGTATCCAACTCAGCGACCCTTTGTACAGTATTGTCTGTGCTTCTCTGCTATTCCTAGGGTTTTCAAGGGCAGATTGGATTTATTTTGGGAGTGGGTTGTTGGGTCCTTCTCCCAAGCCTACAGCACCTGTGTTCCCAGGCGGTCTCCCATTTAAGTACTAATCAGGCCCAACCCTGCTTAGCTTCTCAGATCTGATGGGATCCAACACCACAGTGGTACGCCTACAGGCAAACTGAAGGTAGGTGATACTAAACTATAATGTTTGATAAGTTAGGGGTGCTCAATACTTGCTTGCCATGTATTTGGTCAGGTTCTAACCCTATCATAAGCTGAAGAGCATCTGTATTTATACTTTTTTAACAAAGTCCTTAAAGATTGTGAGAAAGATAGACTCTAGCCTTGTATGTTATGGTAAAAATTTGCTATTTAAAAAACTTCCTGGCAGGGCACAGTGGCACACACTTATAATCCCAGTGACAGGGGAGGTATAGGAAGGAGGATCACAAGTTCAAGGCCAGAGGCAGCCTGCATAACTTAGTGAGACACTGTCTCAAGCTAAAAAATAAAAAAGGGGCTGAGGGAGCAGCTCAGTGGTAGAGCACTTGCAAAATATGCGCAAGGCCCTGGATTCAGACTCCCAGGACCCCAAAAATAAAATAAAATTTCTATTTAAAGCTACATAGCAAAATTTGATACAAATTTTTTCAAATGTAATATTTGGAGGGGGAGTACTGGGGATTGAACCCACACTCTACCATTGAGCTACGTCATCATCCCCAATCATCTTTATTTTTTAAATTCATGACAAATACACGTGATCTTACTCATATGTAGAACCTAAAATAGCTGATTTCAGAGAAGTTGAGAGTGAAATAGTGATTACCAAAGGCAGGGAGGAGTCAGGAAGGAAGGGTGAGGAAGATTGATCTATGCAGTCTAAGTTCAATTGCTGTTGTTGGTAGGTGCTGTTGAGTTGGTATCTGATTCATAGCAACCCTCTGTACAACAGGGGAAACACTATTGTCAGTGCTTCTCTGCTATTCGTAGGGTTTTCAATGGCATATTGATTTTTGGGAGGGGGTTGCTATGTCCTTCTCCCAAGCCTACAGCACCTGGTGTTCCCAGGAGGTCTCCCATCCAAGTACTAACTAGGCTCGACCCTGCTTAGCTTCTGAGATCTGATGGGATCGGATGCCACAGGACTACGGGTGCAGGCCAGTTCAATTACTCAGGAGAAACAGACTCTGGTATGCCATTTCATAGTAAGGTGACTAAAAATGCTAGAAGAAAGGATTTTGAATGTTTCCTTCATGAAGAAATGATAATAGTTTGAGGAGATAGATATGTTTACCCTGATTTGAACATAATACCACATATACACGGATTGAAACATCACGTGGTACCTGATAAATATGCATAATTTTTATGTCAGTTAAAAGTTAAAAATCAAGTAAATGAAAAAATCTTTAAGGAAATAAAACTGCTAGACCCCAAATCAAAAAATCTGGTCCAAAATACACTCATGAGATTGCACAGTTGTCTGGGCGTGGTGGGGGACCACAGAGGAGGAAGCCAGAAAAAACCACTCACAACGAACCAGAACGTAGCACGCAGCAAACAAATTGCAGCAGATGCCTTGCAGTAAACCCTCAGAACGTCTTTATAAATTTAGTGTTAATGACCCAACCGTCTGCATTTCTAAATTTACAATTTAGAAGTTTTGGGAATCGTTGTTGTTAGATGCCGTCAAGTCATGTCCGACTCATAGCGACCCTCATAGGGTTATCAATGGCAGATTGTTTCAGGATTGCCTTGGGAGTGGGTTGCCATGTCCTTCTCCCATTTTTTTGGTGCTAGGAATCGAACTCAGGACCTCAGACTGCAGAGTGGCGCTCTACCAACTGAGCTAAATCCCAGCCCCCTGGGAATCATTAGCATAGTAGATTTTCCAGAAAAGCCACTCCCCTATTCTCGAAGACCTTGCACTGAATGTACCATTTGTTGTTGTTGTTAGGTGCCCTCGAGTTGGTATCCGACTCATAGCTACCCTCATAGGGTTTTCAATGGCTGGCTGTTTTGGGATTGCCTTGGTAGTGGATTGCCAGGTCCTTCTCCCATTTTTGTGGTGCTGGGAATTGAACTCGGGGCCTCAGAGACTGCAGTGCAGCACTCTACCAACTGAGCTAAATCCCAGCCGAACGTACCATGGCCTCTCCAAAATAAAACATGGAGGCACCAGGAGAGCCCAGGCGTTTCTAGGCTGGGTTTTCTCCAAATACCAACAACAGGCCAACCTCTTCAACACACGAAGGCCAACGCCTCTCACACTTTCCATATCACATCTCGAGCTGCTGTGTTACAACCAAGTCACAGCAGCCAGTGTTGTTTTTAAGATTTAGGGCTTCTACTTTATGGGACTCGGTGACCCATAAAATAAATTTTTATCGCAAAGTGGTATTTGCTCAGGGGATTCCAGGTTGCTAAGGTGGATTACCCTTGGGCCCCCAACAGGATGGTCTAACCATGTGGATTCCAGGTCATTGGGATAGTTTTCCTGCTACCAAGTCCTCTCACCTTATAACCCACAACCTCATTAACCGTCCAGTCTCTCCTCTCATGGAGAAAAAGGACATTGATTTTTTTAAATGTATATTTCCTAAATCTTGCCCCATGTGCAACTAAATACCAAAATTATGCTAAAAGCAATAAGCAGACTGGTTTCCTGCAGGCCAAGAGAGGACCTTTCCCTCCCCCAGCATGTGGTCTTCTTCCACAGGAGGGGAGAATCTGTGGCTGCCACCACATGAGCAGTCCCTAGGGCCTCTAGACAGGACTTCTGTTATTTCACATGGCTGGAACAGCACTGTTGTCTTTCTAGAAAACATGGCCTAGGTTGAGCTGATTAGAGCCCAACTCAGAATTTCCTTAGCTGCAGGCGGCCTGGACCCGATGTTTCTACTTGGGCCACAGGTCCCTAATAAGCCAGTCTAGAACTCCTAGGGTGAGCCTGGTCTGGGATGAAGCCTGTCTGGAGGAAGACAGAGAGGCAGAGAGAGGAGGAGAGGCAAGAACTCATGGGAGGGAGAGGAGGGAGTGAGGGAAGGGAAGGAAGAAAGGGGAGAGAAGACTGACACCCCCAAACCCCCAATTCTCTTCCTTCTAGCTTCGCCTTCCCCTGTGAGTTCCCTCTGGTTTCACCTTCCTCTGTGAGTTCGACTACCATCAGGACACATGTGCCAAAAAGTGAGCACGTATGAATTCAACAGAAAATCAAGAAAGTGGTGGAAAAGGTATTCTACAAATCCATATCCTGCATTCCAATTATTTCGCTAATCACGTTTTTGATCTTTCATTGTAATGAACCGTTTCTGGACATAAAATACTTACAGTCCTGTATTTTGCTTTGAAACTGGTAATCAAAGGGTTAAGTAAAGTGGTGAACCCTTTCTTTCTCTGGTCAAGTGCTTTACCCCTCAACCTGAGCCACAGCCATAGCCCAGTTGCTAGCAGGTGAACCCCAGCATTTCCCATGTAAAACCTGGAATGTGGTGTCTCAGTGACCACGTACAGAAGGTATGGCCTGGGCCTGCCCTCTTCATGGACAACAGGGGCTGGGCTGAGGGGCCACTGCTGTCCCTGCAGACACCCACCATCCCAAGTTTACCCTCTTACCTGAGTCTCTGTGAGAGTTACAAGTGGCTGCCATGCCTCACAGCACTATAGTTGTTGGTGGTGTTAGGTGCTGTCGAGTCAGTATCCAACTCATACCGACCCTACTTACAACAGGCAAAACACTATTCTCAGTGCTTCTCTGCTGTTCATAGGGTTTTCAATGGCAGATTGATTTTTGGGAGTGGGTTGCTGGGTCCGTCTCCCAAGCCTACAGTACCTGGTGTTCCCAGGTGGTCTCCCATCCAGGTACTAACCAGGCTCAACCCTGCTTACCTTCTGAGATCTGATGGGCTCAGATGTCACAGGGCTATGGCTGCAGGCACAGCACCATAGAGACAAGATAAACCCTACCTTGGAAAATCAGTGTGATGAGCTGGATACTAAGGCCCTCTCCTCCTCACAGGAGCTTGTTGTTGATGTTAGGTGCCATCAAATCAGGTCTGGCTCACAGCAAACTTATATACAACAGAACAAAACATTACCTAACACCATACCATGCACATTATTATTTTTTGTTTAAGCCCATTGTTGCAGTCACTGTGTCAATCCTTCTAGTTGAGGGTCTTTCTTTTTGTTGTTGTTTGATCTGTCATTCTCTCAGACATCATGTCCTTCTTCAGGGATTGGTCCCTCCTGACAGCATTTCCAAATTACCTATGATGTAGTCTAGCCATCCTTGCTTCCAAGGAGCACTCTGGTTGCACTTCTTCTAGGATAGATCTGTTGATTCTTACCATGGCAGTCCATGGTATATCAATATTCATCTCCAGCACCATAAATCAAAAGCATCAATTCTTCTCCTGTCTCCCTTATTCAACATCCAGCTTTCACAATCATATGATGCGACTGAAAATGCCATGGCATGAGTCAGGCACACCTTCATCTTCAATGTGACATCTTTACTTTTCAACACTTTAAAGAGGTCTTTTGCAACAGCTTTTCCCAATGCAATGCCTTTTGATTTCTTGACTGCTCCCTCTGTGGGTGTTTGATTATAGAACCAAGTAAAGCAAAATCTCAGACAACATCAATCTTTTCTCCATTTATCCTGAAGTGGCTTACTTAAATTCCACTACACAATCCTAAATAATTGCTGTTATTATTCATAGCACCTAGCACAGGACAGGCCACTTAGTAGGAACTTTTAATAAATATTTTTAAATGAACAGACAAGTGGTGTGTTGGTCAGCTTTCAGTCATTATAACAAATACCAGAGATAATCAACTTATACAGAAGGAAGATTGATTTTGGCTGACAGTTTGGGAGATTCTAGTCCGTGCTCAGTTGGCGCCATTGCTTTGGGGCCTGTGGTGAGGGCAGGCAGCACGTAGCCAAGCAAAACTCTTCATCTTGTAGCTAAGCAAAAAAAAGAGGGAGAGGAAGTGGGTGGGGTTCCATTATCCCCTCCAAGCGCATGCCCCCAATGACCTAAAGACCTCCCGTGATGCCCCACCCCTTAAAGATTCCAGCCCTTCCCCACAGCCAGAAATGAAGCCTTTTCACACCTGGGCTTTGGGAGACACTTGTGCAAACCATAGAAAACAGTCAGACTCATGGCTAGGATTTCTCCAGCAAAGCCTCTTGCAGTTTCTCCATTTGGAAATAATAACAACTGGGGCCAATCCAGACCCTAGGTGGATGACTTTGGAAGAGGACCCACCTCAGGCGGGCCTGTAGCCTGCAGCGCCAGTCCTACTACACCTGCCCTAGGTGTTCCACCAGGGCTGAAGTGTTCTCCTGAAGGAGGAGAAGCAAGCAACTCTTAACCAAGCAAAGGCTACCCCCTTAGGGTTTGCCTAAAATCATGGGCACAGGAAGCCTGGGAAGCGTTATGTTCACCTTCCTGCTTCCCTGGATTGTGGGGTGGTACTTCCGGTTTAAACAGCTTGGAGGGGAAGAGGGTAGAGTGGGCAGGAAGAAGAAGTGAGCAATTCTTTGAAAGATACCACGGGCAACAAATAAGAGGGAACAATTGCAGTTATTTCTAGAAAGAGAAGTGCGGGGGTCAGCTGGAAATAGGACGATATATCTTCTTAGCAAGAAATTTCTAAAACTAAAATTTATTTATCTATTTACCAGTTCATGAATATTTGAGTTGCCTCTAGTCTTTTGTCATTATGAATCCAACTTCCATTTGTGAACAACCTTGTTCATAAAGATGAACATTTACAAATAGGTTTTGTAAACAGAAATTTCTCTCTCCTCTTTTCCTGTGCTTGGAGATTGAACCCAGGGCCTTGCTCATGCTAGGCAAGCACACTGTGCCATTAAGCTACATCCCAATCCCTATTTATTCTTCTCTTGGGGATAGAATTGCTAAATCACTTGGTAGACAAAAGATTAACTTTACCAGAAAGTATCAAAGTGTATTCCAGTGTAAGTATGTTGCTGTTGTTAGGTGCCATCGAGTGGTATCCAACTCATAGCAACCCTCGTAGGGTTTTCTCTGGCTGATTGTTTCAGGATTGTTTTCGGGAGTGGACTGCCACATCCTTCTCCCATTTGTGTAGTGCTGGGGATCGAACCCGAGTCTTTAGAAAGTATGGAGACTGGAATAGAGATAGGAAATTTGTTTGATGTATTTGGACATTAGTTTTCTATTGCTGTAACAAGGTACTACAAATTTAGTGATTTAAGGAACAGAAATTGATTGTCTTGTAGTTCAGATGTCCCAGGAGACTTCCTAACCTGAAATGAAATGGAAGGTGACGGCACGCCTTGGCTCATGGCCCTCACTCATCCTCAAGGCCAGCAACAGATATCATTTACTTCTCTGGTTCATTCTCCTCTGATGCCCAATTCCATTTTTTAGGAACCTCATGATATCATTGGGATTGCCGGGATAATCCAAGGTAGTCCTCCTCTTGTAAGGTCAGCTGCTTAGCAACCTTAATTCCATCGACAACCTTAATTCCCCTTTGCTATATAGCCTCACATATTCATGAGTTCCAAGGAAAAGGAGGGCATGGAGAGCTATTACTGGGGTATTGCTTACTACAAACTCTGTGGTATGTTTACCTTTGAAACTACATGAATCTTTTTTTTTTTTTAATCATTATTGGAGAGAAAAGATAACTTGATTTAAAAAGTTTTTAAAACTTCTACAAATTGAATATAGAATATAACAAGTGAAGTTAAATGGGTATCGGCTTGAAGATGTAAAACATAAACACTAAGTATTCCAAATGAGTTTAGAACACAATATTATTGCATCCAGAAAGATGCTTAACCTAAAAAGAAAAAGAACTACAGAACAATTCTGTTTTCAACAATCATAGTACTGGTGGTAGTTAGTACAGTTATTTTGAAACAGTTGTGTGCATTTTGTGGGTTAAAGGAAATGAGTAATTATGTGATGTCCCAATTGGGTTTCCCAGTGTCTGTGATAAATGTGATTCTCATATGGGAGAAAGGAGATATAGATATATAAAACCTCAGAGATCTAAACTGGAATTGGAAAATCAGTACGGACTCCAGAAGCCCTAGGAGTAACAATAAACTCAACAATAATGATAAGCCCTCTTAGAACCCTGGTACCTGGAGTCCTAGGTCAGAGGCCCAGGTCAGGGAGCTCCAAAATATCATATCCAGCTGCTCACCGTAAAGAAAGCAAACAGAAGTAATGGGGGAAAGGCAGGAAAGGATTTTAATCAATACAACTATGTTGGGAAAATGAACAAGATCGTGCCTTAGCCCATCTTAGGGCACCGATCTAAAGAGGAAGAACTGCAGCGAGTGGCAGGGGTACCCATAACTCAGCGGAGTATGGTCTGGTTGATCATTAGGTCGGTTCTGTTTCCGCAGGGTGATTGAAGGAAGTCCTTATTGCTTGAGGGGACAATGTAGTTCCCACGGGATGATTGCCCCTGTTTGGGTTGACCTCACCATGGACAATGTGTCTGTGAATCTCTGCTGTTTCTTGAATCCAAGGTGACTGCAGGTTTAGGAAAATGACTAGAGACTTTCAGGTGACTTTGGGGGGTTCTGGACCGGGATTTTGTGAAAGCTGATGGGAAGATACCTCAGTTGCTTTTGCCTCTGTGCCTTCAGCACTGAAGGGAGATAAGATAGGTTTGGCAGCCCAGGTTTTAGACAGACACTCCTGGAATGATTGACAAGCCTATGTGCAGAGTTGGGCAAGAGTCTGACGGAAAGGAAAGGAGGCAGATACAAAAGGCAGGCAGAGGCATTGGGCTTTATCCCACCTGTGTCTACCCTGTGGGCCCAAGTGAGGAGTCAGTCCTTTTCAGAAAAATCACTTTCCAAGTACCTGCTACATCCTGTCTATAGTTTTCCAATATATTCTCTCCCACTAGAAGGAAACAAGGTTCCTTGGGAAAATCACTGATTTGGGGTCTTAGGAAATTTTAAAGAAGAGTCTTAAAATAGAAATTCAAACACTGCTTGGATTGCTTCATAAGTACCCGGGAGCCAATTTGAAGGGGTTAAGAATGAGACAATTTCATCATCAATAAGAATAATAATTGCAATGAATGAAACATAGCAGATGCACCTACACCCATAAACTCATACAGATACTCAATAATAAAAAGGAATCATTAACATATAACCATTCCATAGCACCCAATGAATTAATGCATGTATTAAGTACCAACCACTGTCAACATCACACACAGAGTTAACTATATATTGTGTGTCTCCTAATGGAGAAAGAGCATAATACACTCATGAAGTATCCTGCCAAAAAAAAGAATGGAGACATAATTTAATCAAAGTTTTATATCCAGTTGTCAACAGAGGATACTGTTAAACTACATACCATAAAAATACAATCTACAAAAGCCAGGCTATGAATAATTCTATAAAACAAATAATCCATTCACTTCATCCCAAAAAATTCCAAGGAAAAAGGAGGTGAAAGGAAAACTCATAGCTTAAAGGAGATTTAACATTTCAGGATTGTTTTGTCAGGAGAAGGACGTGGCAATCCACTCCCAAAGCAATCCAGAAACAATCAGCCATTGAAAACCCTATGAGGGTCGCTATGAGTTGGATTGGACTCTAGGGCACCTAACAACAACATCATCACAATCTATGGACTTCATTTGGGGCCTGATTCAGTCGAACACAAATGACCTCTTTATCTGATACTTATGAAAATACGTAAGGGTGAAATGATAGAATGCTTTAGCTTTTCTCCAACAAATACAGGAGGAAGTGAAGTGTGCCCCCCCACACACTGCTCTTGATCAGTGGAGGTGGATCTGAGAGCTGCTCCAATGATCACAGCTAGTGTAGGAGCCTTAAGGTGATCGAGAAGTCAAGAACGCCCCCCACCCAGCTCCAAAGATCAGGGTAGTGGGACTAGTGTGGGAGCCGCAAGTCTCCTGTTGACTGACAAGAAGCAGACTGTGGCCCCCCACCATTCCGATCAGCAGCAGCAGAGCCGGGAGCTGCTCTGATTAGAGACAACCTAGTAGCCACTCTGATGCAACTGCAACTAACATGGGAGATGTGAGGCTCCCCCTGACTGACAGGAAGCAGAGCTCAGGCCTCCTGCAGTTTTGACTACACTGGCAGCATACCTGAGAACCACGTGACTCTGACAGCCACACAGGGGAAGGGCCATGAGAACTGCACCCTCAAAGGGGAAGAGCCTGCTAATTGGTGAGTGGTAAAGGGGGAAGGCACTGGTAGCTACAATTGATGGCGGCAAGAGAGGCAGTGCTCAGCAGCAGAAACAATGGTAGCAGCAGAAGAGCAGCAATAGCTGTCTCCTGAATGGCAGCAATGGTGGCAGCAGTCATACCACTAAAAGACAGCTGAATAACTCCAGAAGAGCAACCAGGGCAGGAAAAGAGGGATGGTGGAAGTAAAGAGAAAGTGTGAGGGGGTAGAGAGCTGAGATTGAAGATTAGAAGGTTGTAAAGCTCTGGAGAAGAGAAACTGCAGGCCCTGATGACTAGAAGAGTTCCAGAGAGATGTCAGGTCTTTCAGACCAAGAATCTCAGACACCCTAGATCCAGGAGCTGTAACAGTGACTGCTATCAGGGATGAGGATCCTGATCCCCCTGCCTGCCCAGAAGCTACAATGTGAGTTGCCGTTGAAGGCTGACTCCCGACTCCTCAGCCTACCTAGGATCTGTAACACTTACAGGCTGAAAGTTCATGATCTCCTTGGCCCATACAAGAGCTATGACCCTAATGGGCTGAGGACTTCTGATCCCCTTGGCCCCCATAAAAGCTGTAACATGACAGACTGCCACTTGCTGCTGCTGCTGCTTCAACATGTATGCTGCCACCATTTGCTGCTGTCAAATGCCAAAAGACACAAAAGCTGCCTAAGACCATAGTTTCTACCCAGGTAGAGCAAAAGGACCCCAGCCAGCTGATTAGGGACAGAGGTTTGGAAGGCTAAGATACAAGCACCAACAGATCTGGTGCCTGGTAAGAGTTCTCTTCCTATTTTGTAGATAGCCATCTTCTCCTTGAATTATTACACGGTAGAGGAGAGGCTAGAGAAGAAGCAAACTCTCTCTCTCTCTCTCTCTCTCTCTCTCTCTCTCTCTCTCTCTCATCTCTTCTTTTGTAAGTGCACTAATCCAGTGATCAGGGCTCCACCCTCATGATCTAATTACCTCTCAACGGTCTCATCTACAAATATCATCACACTGAGGATTAGATCTTCAATATGGATTTGCAGAAGGGGATACATTCAGTCTATAGCAACTCACACTTGTATATAATAGAACAATTGGCTAGTATTGTCCTCCAAAGAGAAAATCAATGCATGTATTTTGGTTATGTAGATGTTTCCAAGAGCCACTTGGCTAAAACAAACTAGAAGTTTCTCCTTCATATAGTCCTGGGCTGGGATGGCAGTTCCAAGACCACCAGAGAACCAGACTTTTTCTCCCTCATTCCTCTGTCTTTCTCAACACATGGTTTCCACATCATTGTTCATACTGGCTACTCGAGCTCTAACCATGCTACCCACATTCTGTCCAGTAAGAAGAAAGAAAGAGTGAAGAATGGCATGCCTCTTTCTTTTTATGATAGTAACTTGCTAAGTAATTCTCTGCATTGAGGAAAAAGTTCTAAGAACTCATTACCACTTTAAACAGAGCCTAGAGGCTTGATATGCTGGCTTCCTCTTGCAAAGTGGGAGGTTTCTCACATTTCCACCTTATGGCTAATATTTTCTGGTAGCAATAAAATCAAATTTCACACTTTTATTTTTCCAATAGTGTTTGCCAGTATGCAAGCAGAAACACACCCTGGTATTCAAATAAAATGAATTCTAGGGTGGAAAATGGCAAACCTTATCCCATAAAACTTCAAAACTCATCTAAAACTAGAATAAGAACTCCTAAAGAACCCCATACCATGAAAAATGGAGAGGAAACATTAAAATTAAGATTTCAAGGGCCAAAGATATATGACATTTTTCCTAGATGTCAGTAAGGATGCTTCAGGAGTAGCAACCTAAGACTGAAATGAGACCAGGCCCTTTGTCTATATATTCACGTGTGCTTTTTCCTGGATTCTCATCATCTCTCATTTTCTTGTTCCTGGAAAAGATGTATTCAACCCCAAGGTTCTTTTTGTAATAAGATCTTTCCAAGGGTCTCTGGTTCAGTGGCACTCAATAAATCTTTTAAAACAGTAAAATTGAAGGCAACATTTTTTAAATGCCCCAGAACAATATCCTGTGTCACTAGCATTAGGATTAGTACTTAAAGAGAGTTTTTTGTAGACTATGCACTGACCTGCATGTAGTCTAGAGATTTCCTAGGGCTCACTCGCTTGTGAGTGAAGCCAAAACTTTCTCAACAGTCTGATGATTAGATTATTATGGATAATCTGGCACTTGATCCAGGAGTGATTCTCTACAATCAACAACTTGATGATAGGTAGGCTACAAGGAACTACAAAGAAATAAGAGATATTCCAATCCCCTCCGGTGAGGCATATCTCATTATTCTGGGGAGAGATGAGATATCCAGCTGTGAAAAGTTTTTATCTGAATTTCAGAAGGGTAATAAAATACTCATATATGCTTATAAGAAATGGAATATTATACCCCTATGTATGGAGAGTATATCTTGTTCTGCTTTTTGCTTTTAGGAAATATGATCTCAAAATGTTGCCCAAACTGGCCTGAGAGTCATGGGCTCAAGCAATCCTCCCACCTCAGCATCATCAGTAGCTGGGACTGTGGATCTGGGCCACTGCACGTGACTTTGTTTTGCTTTGTAAGGAGACATTAAATAAAATCATTTTGTTCCCTCAAAAACTTGAGTTTATAGGTCTCTGAGATGTGTTGGACATAGGATTATTGCAGAGAACTATTCAAACCCTCAGAGTTGGTATAAAATTATTTTAAGGTGAAAACATTTAGTGCTACTGAGCATTTTGTCTGAACTTCCCTTTTCTACCACAACAGACCTTCAGGAAAATACAGCAATCATTAACCCCACTCTCAGGGAATCTCAAGCTAATTCAGCCACTATGGGGACTGTCTGTGTAATTAGCATAAAAAACCCCAATAGCACTTTCCTTACTTTCTGGCTGAAACCCTCACCCCCACACACTCCTTCTTTATTAAATTAATATATAAACATTTCTCTCTGGCTATTCATATGGTTGTGAAAGCTGGACATTGAACAAGGGAGAAAGAAGAGCTGATGCTTTTGAATTATGGTGCTGGAGACCATTATTGAATATACCATGGACGACCAAAAAAACCAACACATCTGTCCTAGAAGAAGTGCAACCAGAGTGCTCCTTGGAAGCAAGGATGGCTAGATTACATCTTACTTATTTTGGACGTGTAGTCAGGAGGGACTAATCCCTAGAGAAGGACATCATGTTTGGGAGAATGGCAGGTCAACGAAAAAAAGGAAAACCCTCCATTAGGTGTATTGACACAGTGCCTGCAACAGTGGGCTTAAACATAAATATGATTGTGTGTCTAGCACAGAATCAGGGAGTATTTCGTTCTCCTGTACATAGGGTGGCTATGAGTCAGACGCAACTCCATGGCACCTAACAATAACAACAACATTCATGTGTACGTATAAGGAAACTTTGTCTTTTATCCTGTTAATTTGTATCTTTGTAGTTAATCACTACTGACTCCCAGCCTTTTAAACCTAAAATGGTAGAGGAAAAGAGTCCCTCTTAATACTACTTAATCCTCTAAGATTATTCTGCTTACAAAAATGTGAGTTGGGAGGCAGGAATATCAACAAACAAAAAAAGTAGACTTGAACGTATAAAATGAACATGTTCAGGCTAACACAGAGTAAGTTACATACCTGACTAGTAGTTTTAGCCTGATATGAAAAATCTCTTTTTGCATTTTCTCCTGTGCTCTAGCTCTCAAGAATCAAGTGAGTCCTGAAGTTTGTTCTTCTTGTTGTTGGGTGCCATAGGGTCGAGTCCAATTCTTAGTGACCTTCAAAGGGTTTTCAATGGCTGAGTGTTTTGGGATTGTTTTCAGGAGTGGATTGTCACATCCTTCTCCCATTTTTTCAGTGATGGTGATTGAACCTGGGTCCTCAGAGAGTGCAGAGCAAGTGCTCTACCAACTTTTAAAGCACCCTCAGTGGGCGTTCAGGTGAATCTGTTGAATTCAGTTATTTATTTAGCATTTAATGAGCTCTTATTTTGTGCCAGATCTTGAGTGGAGGTGGTAGTTGTTGTTGTCGTTGTTGTTGTTGTTGTTAGGTGTCATCATTTGGGTCTGACTCATAGTGACCTTATGTACAATGGAACAAAACATACCCTGACATTGTGCCACACCCAACACTAGATCAGTGCTTCTCTGCTATTCATAGGGTTTTCAATTGCTGCTTGTTTTGGGGTTGCTTTGGGAGTGGGTTGCCACATCCTTCTCCCATTTTTTACAGTGCTGGGGATCAAACCCAGGGCCCCAGAGAGTGCAGAGCAGCACTCTACCAACTGAGCTAAACCCCAGCCCTGAGATTTTGAGATTGTTGTTGTTAGGTGCCGTCAAGTCGGTATCCGACTCATAGCGAACCTCATAGGGTTTTCAATGGCAGACTGTTTCGGGATTGCCTTGGGAGTGGATTGCCAGGTCCTTCTCCCATTTTTGTGGTGCTGGGAATTGAACTCGGGACCTCAGAGACTGCAGCACAGCGCTCTACCCACTGAGCTAAATCCCAGCCCATGATCTTGAGATAGGCAATTGAAAATCCAGAGAATAAAGACAGTTTATTCTTTTAATGATTATAGCTCTGTAGGTGAGGACAACTGACAAGTCACAGGACATTAGAATTCAGAAGTGTTACGTTATGGTGAAGGAGGGTCAACCAGCAGCAGCAAGAGATGCGAGAGAAGGCTGCTAGCTGTGCAGCCTGAAGAGTTTCTCCTGGGACCTCCACTCAGATGTAACCATGATCATGACTTATGCCACACAGAAGAATTTCTGGATGAGTCAATATGAATCGAAATTGGGGTTTATTAAGAGAAGGACAGTACACACCCAAGGGGGGAAAGAAAGAAAGTCACCCTTAAGTGTCTTAACAACAGCTATACTAATGATTTGTGGCTTTTATAGGATGTAATCTATATATAAGTCTAAAAGATTAAGTTAAAATGTTTTGGTATGCTTACTTTTATCTAAAGAGTTTTTTCACAAATGAGATTATAAAGTGGTTTGTGAGATATATTGTACAGGTTTACAGACACAGGGTTCATGATCTTGTATGTGAGATTTTCACAGAAAAGCCCAGGTTTACAGGTGAGGGAGGAATGCTGATAACGACAAACTCAAAGCTCCCACACATTTCAGCTCTAAGCATGGTCCGTTAGATGTCTTAACACTCCTGTTTGACACATCTCTCAGAGAAGGGAATGTTGTCTCTCTGCAAGCAATCCTCACAGCTGTTTTTGTTAGTTGTGTCAAAATCCTTGACTCTCAGCCAGCGGAAATGCAAAGCAGACCCCAAGGGTGAGGAGCTCCTTTCTCTTCCCGTCTCCCCTTAATTTTCCCTGTCTTTCTATCCTGCCTCAGTGTAGGGAATTATCTAACCATCATCTTGCCTCCGATTGGGAATCAAGGGGAGATCCTTAATTACCAAGGGGGATTATCAGTGATCTCCCCTTGATTACCAATCGGGGGCAAGATGGTCATTAGATAATTCCCTACACCTCAGGACCATTGACCTAACTCTGTCTTGCCTTTCTGACCCATTCTTTCTTTGAGTTAGTCCCTCCTACAGCCCACTTGGGTCACAGGAAGAACAGGTCTGATGGATAAATACCTTCTGATAAGAGTTGAAATTACCCCAAAGGCAGCAGCAACTTTCTCGTCAAAACAAGGCTCTGAATGGCCATCCTGAGATAATCATCAACCAGATCACACCCAGCCCAAATCACCAGCTGTGAAAGCCCCCAACCCTTGCCTTCGCTCCCTTCCTGTATAACCCCAAGATGTTGGCACCTACAAAACAGATGTCTCCGTGTTCTTCCTGGTGTGGCCAGCCTGAGAATAAACTCCTTTCCTCCCTTTATCACCGCTCCTCCCTTCAATTGGCCATGGCGGGCAATGGGTGCGCCTGGTCTGCTGGGACCCCCAGAGCAAGGCCTTGGTGATAATGATAGATGTGAGCCCATAAGTGCCACAGAAGTCAGTGCTAAGGAAGCTGGAACAGTAAGCTGGGATGAGGAGAGGAAGGAAGAATCCTTGAAAGAGCTAACAGTACAAACTGTCAAGGAAAAGAGTCAAAACGGCGTGGCATTGGTTTGGGGTACTTCAAACAGAACTGGGAGTCTGTTGTTAATTAGATCTCAGGTAAATTCACAGCTGAACCTTTGAACTGGGCTGCATACAGGTACACCCTCTTCCTTTTTTTTTTATTTTTATTTTTTGTGGTACTGGAGGTTGAACCCAGGGCTTGCGCTTGCATGCTTTGCAGCACCCCCGGCCCACTTTTTCAGTTTTTGAGACAGGGTCTCACTAAGTTACACAGACTGCATCTGGTCTCGAACTTATGATCCTCATGCCTCTGCCTCCCAAGCTGCTGGGATTACAGGCGTGCACCACCACGCCTGGCTCTTTTTTAAAGACAATGTCTCATGACGTAGTGCGGGTTGGCCTCGAACTCACTATTCTACTTCTAGCGAGTGCTGGGATAACAGGCCTGTGCTACCATGCCTGGCTCTACTCCCTGGATTCATGCTGAATTTTGAAACACTGTTAACCTTTACTATAGTTGTTGTTGTTGTATAGGGTTTTCAATGGCTGACTGTTTTGGGATAGCCTTGGGAGTGGATTGCCAGGCCCTTCTCCCATTTTTGTGGTACTGGGAATTGAACTCGGGTCCTCAGAGACTGCAGCGCAGTGCTCTACCAACTGAGCTAAATCCCAGCCAACCTCTACTATAAGGGGTCAGTTTTTTGAGAACCTGTAGCCATTGGAAAAACTCACCTCTCTTCTCCGTGGTATACACATGCCATACTCTGCCAGGAGAGGGAAAATGGATCTCATCTCTGGCTAGGAATCTTCTCTTTCCTTTCCTACAGGGTCTCTGGAGGGAGGGCAGGGGGCAGTAAATTTGCTTGTGTATTTATTAGTGCCTGTGAGGTTGGGTCTGTGTAAATAATCATTCATCTAGCAGTGATGACAGTACATTATAGTCACCTGGGGAGCTTTAAAAACATACCAATTCCTGCGCTGAACCAGACAAATGGATCCAGATCGCTGGGGTTGGTGTCTGGGCACCAGTAGGTTGTTAAAACCTTCCAATATACAGCCAAGGCTGAGATCTACCTCTCTCAGATGTATGTTTGCAGCTAGAATATTAGTCTTCAGTTCAATAATACAAGGTCTGACTGAGAAAAATGAAAATTTCAATCTCTTTGTCAGAGGACATAAAACGACACTTTAGAATCCTAATCAAAAAATTTCAGCGGATCCCTCTTCTTACCCATTGACTTTCCTTCTTTCTTTTCTCTTTCTGATCCCTAGATTATATAGGGTCCGTGGGGAATGGCTGCACAACTACCTCATCACATTCTTACAACACAGACATGGTGAATATGACTAATCCAAGCATATGCCACGGCGGTGCCAGAGAGCTAAAACTCATTCATTTCCTTCTCAACATTTATCATCACCTCATTCCACGAATGTCAGTAGGCGGCAAAGTATGTGCAAGGCAGGATTCTCACGTAGAGTAGGGATAAAAAGATACTTAGGACACCACTTTGGCTTTCCAGGTGCATTTAGTCCAGTTTTCTACAACTAATTAATCCAAGGCAGTGTATAACACCTCGAGAGAGGTTCAAAGTTCTATACTTCAGGAGGACTGGACCACACTGGAAAGGTCTTGGGGCTGGAGGTGCAGCTCAGTGACAGAGAACTTGCCTAGAACGTACAAGGCTCTGGGTTCCATCCTCAGCACTGAGCAAATGAAAAAGTCTTAAATGTTTGCACCTTGGACTAGGGTTCAACCCCCAAGTACCTTTAAAAAACCAGCAGATGTTTGTATGTTTATGTTGTATCTTGCAACTTTACTGAATTTGTTTGTTACTTCTGATAATTTTTTTTTTTTTTGTATGTGGAATCTTTAGAGTTTATAGGCTGAAGGAAGGAGAGTATCAGGCTAGGAGCCTAGCAAGACATGTTAGCATTAGATGGCCAAAAAGAATTTGTCTGACATGGTAAGGAGTTACTATTTTATTCTCTAGTCAATAAGGAACTCAAACTGTGTAGAATATAATAAAATTTTTTGCTTAAAAAGATAACTAGCCTCTACGTATAATTGAATAGCTTGGGCTGAAGAATACTTCCTTCAAGAGCATAACAAAATTTTTGTTTAGAAAAGATAACTGGCTTCCAGGCATGATTGAATAGCTTTTGCTGAACAATACTTCCTCCAAGAACAGCTAAAAATGTTATATGTTTATTTAACTTTTTAATAAAACTTTTACATAAAACACCTATACACATATACGTGCACATTTATAAAAGAATAATATAGATGTCCAAAGGTATCAAAGAGCTGCTGCGCCATATGGGAATCAAAGAGGTAAAACCCTGGAGAAAGGAGAATAATAAAGTCAGATCCAACTCATAGCAACCCTATGTACAGCAGAACAAAACACTCCTTGACACTGTGCAGTGCCCAGCATTATTGTCAGTGCTTCTCTGCTATTCATAGGATTTTCAATGGTGGATTGTTTGGGAGGGGGCTTCCAGGTCCTTCTTCCCAGCCTGCAGCACCCAGTATTCCCAGGAGGTCTCCTATCCAAGGAATAACCAGGCCCGACCCTGCTTAGCTTCTAAGATCAGATGAGATCAGGTGCCAGGGTGCTATGGCTGCAGACAATAGAAAAATTAGGCAATAAAAATAGTTCCAAAGAAGATCAGATACTTACCTGGGCATGGTGGCAGAGGCCTGTGATCCCAGCACTCAGGAAGCTAAAGCAGGAGGATCGACACATAAATTCCAGGCTAGCTTGGGCTACACAGTGAGACCCTATCTTAAAGAAAAAAGAGAAAGAAATCCAGGTACTAGAATTATTGCAAAAGGAGTTTAGATAGCTACAATTGGAATAAGGGATGGGATTTAACTCAGTTGGTAGAGTGCTGCTCTGCAGTGTCTGAAGTCCTGGGTTCGATTCTCAGCACCACAAAAAATGAGAGAAGGACATGGCAATCCACTCCCAAGGCAATCCCAAAACAATCAGCCATTGAAAACCCTGAGGGTCACTATAAGTCAGACAAAACTTGATGGCACCTAACAAAAACATAATTGATATGTGAAAATAATAGGGAAAATGAAGAAATTTATCAGAAACTTTGAATTCATAAAAGAGAAGCAAATCAAAATACTAGAAATAAAAACACAATAAGTGAAATGAAGAACTTACTAACGGAATTGAATAGTGAATTATCCATGTTAGACCAAAACACCAGTGACCTATAAAAGAAGTTAATACTAAATATGCAGATTGTAACATAGTGAGTAAAAAGAGTAAAGAATACAGAAAAGTACATTATGTATGAAATGAAAATGAAGTCTGCAAAAAAGTACAAGAATAAATGAAAATCAGTTCTTTAAAAATGATTGCAAATTATCTGGCACTAATGAAAGACAACAAGGCTCAGATTTAAGCCTACAAACCCAAGGCAGGATAAACTTAAGAAGAAAACACACTAGGAGAACATTATAGTTGAATTATTAAAGTCTAAGACAAACGAAATCTTTAAAGCAGCTAAATTTAAAAATGTAGTATACTTAACAGTGCAACAAATAACATACAATTGACTTCCCAAATGAGAAAACAGAATACTGAAAGAAAATATCTGCCAATCTAGAACTCTACAGCAAGAAAAAAATGTGTTTCAAAAAATAAATGCAAATTCAAGACATTTTCAGATAAACAAAACTAAAAGTATTCATAACTAGCAGATGTGAACTAAAAGAAATAATGAAAGGAATTCTGCAGACAGAAGCATGGTGTCATGGTTTGAATATAAAGCATTCCCCCAAAGTGATGTGCTTTAACTGTTGGTCCCCAGCTGGTGGCGCTGTTGTGGGAGGTTGTGGAACTTTGGAACAAGAGCCTAACTTGGAGGAAGTGAGTCACTGGGGTCAGGCCTTTGGAGGTTTTCTTCCTGGACCTGTGGCTTTGCTCTCTCCTGCTTCCTGCTTATAAAAATGTAAGGTCATATGCATGGGCCTTGTCTGGTGCCACAGAAAAACTACTAGAGTGAATAAGTAGATTTAATAAGTTGTGAAATGAGGTCAACATACAAAAACAATTCTATATCTCTAAATTAACAAACTAAGAGTAAAATGAAATAAAAAACGATGCTGTATACAAAAACAAAAGAAAACAAAACATGAAAGCTCTTGGAATAAATCTAATCAAAGGGAGACAAGACCTCTATATTAAAACTCTAAAACACTATACAGAGAAACTGAAGTGGCTATAAATAAATTGAGGGTTATATCATGATAATGGATTGGAAGAATCAATAGTGTCGTGATTCTTCTCCCTACATTGACATACTTAATCTATATCAATCAAAATCTGAGCAGGTTTATATAGAAATAGATTGTAATAGTCAAGCTCAGAATTGCAAAGGCACTCTTGAAGAACAAAGTGTGCTATCACTAGATATGAAGACTTAGACAATAATTAAGACAGTGTAGTATTGGTATAGGTTAGACAAATTACCAATAAAACAGAATAGAAAATCCAGAAACAGACCACTGGGAATTTATTATAAATGTGATCCCATAGTGTCATTGAGGTACGGATGGTCTATACAATAAATAAATGTTGTTATGTCATTTGGATTTGGATAAGTAAAATAAAGGGCTGGGATTTAGCTCAATTGGTAGAGCACTGCGCTGCAGTCTCTGAGGTCCCGAGTTCAATTCCCAGCACCACAAAAATGGGGGAAGGATCTGGCAATCCACTCCCAAAGCAATCCCGAGACAGTCAGCCATTGAAAACCCTATGAGGGTCACTATGAGTTGAACATGACTCGACGGCACCTAACAACAATAACAACAACAAGTAAAATAAACATACCCAGAACCCGTCTTATCATTCTTCCTGGATGAATGTAGAAATGAAGAGATATTTTAATTCTGTTTCTTTCTAGCAAGTATGGTGTTTGTAAGGATATTATCTATCAGGAAAGCACTGACCACCAGACCAAAGCCTTTGACCCACAGGAGGCTCACAGTAATATTCATATTATAGGTGCTTGGGAAGCGCATGCTAGGCTGGGTGGTGGCTGACTGCAGAGCACGCTATTCCCTTTCTTTCTGCCATTACCCTCTAACAGTTATCACAGTGCCTGATATGCAGCACACACTCAGAGAAATATGTGTTGAGGGAGGGTCAAATTAAAATGTTCCATCAAAATGTAAATCTAATTCTCTTTGGTCATTCTTGAACTTCAGCAAAAACAAATCTGCTCACTGATAAGCAGTCCACCTTTGATTGGACCTTAAGAGAACATTAAAGAAGTCTTATCTCTGCCATAATGACTTTTCAAAACTTTTCAGAGGAGCATTTGATTCTGCTTTTTATTTTTATGGTGATTCTGGTGACTAGTCTTTGTGTGTTACCCAGGGAGGAATAGGGAATATAATAAGCTAAAAAAAATGCTTCCAGGAACAGACTGAGGAAGAAAGGACATTCCTGACCTTGCATGTCATCATCTAAATGGATTAATTCTTAAGCTACCTTCATAAAATAGAACTAATAGTTAGGAGAATAGCACTATCTGTTTCTCATCAAGATTCAATTTGGCAAGCATTTGCTGAATATCTTTGCAATCTGTTCCGGGTGTGTTTGAAGAGGTACAATGCACAGTCCTTCAGAGGAGCTGGAAACTTAGAAGGTTCTCGACTCTCTCAACAGTGTAAATTAAGATCTCTGTTTTGACTTAGCATAACCCAAAAAGACTTTTGGAGGAAACACTAATTTCTAGTGTTTACTTGCCTTTAGAGCTTTGGATCAAGAGGCAGAGAAAGGCAGTTAGGGAGGTGTGAAATTTTTTAACTGACCAAGAGTTTCCATCCACTTTGAATTCTCTTTCCATTTTGCTATTTCATGGGTTTTATTTCTTTTTTTTTTCTAAATACTATAAAGGTTTACACTGAATTCTTAAAAATTTCATATGAACTTTGCAAATA
The DNA here is from genome assembly GCA_007922755.1 of Pedetes capensis. Lineage (NCBI taxonomy): Eukaryota > Metazoa > Chordata > Mammalia > Rodentia > Pedetidae > Pedetes > Pedetes capensis. The sequence goes on along the minus strand of VMDO01000073.1, from coordinate 453,503 downwards.
TAAATAGAATTCCCAGCATAGTGGAACGAAAGGCACGCTATTGTGAGTGAATGCTTTATAACTTTTCCCTTTGACTTATTCTCATTGCCCTTTACACTCCATAAATTTTTCCTTTCGATAAATTTTTCCAGGAATTTTAAAAAGTAGGCAGCATCTTTTTACAAGTTGCAATAATCATTCTTAGATGGTATATTTAATCAGAAACACAAAATAAAAAATATTTTAAGTATCTACTTTTCACGTTTTAGATGAGACTTAATTTTAGTTAATGCTATTCACTCAGCAATATTGTCTACTTGAAATCTTATTGGTAACGCATGAGCTTTCCCCTGCAGATGAGTTCTGTGGATTTTCTCAGGATTGACTTAGAAGATAAATGAATAAATATTATGGGAAAGTTTCAGCAACATTTCTAGCTTAGGGTATCATGAAACTATTGTAATGTTTGGTCCAATTGATGGTGTGGTTGATTTAAATTCATGCTAATTAAAACTGAAATAGAGGCCAGGAGTGGTGGCACATCTTTAATCCCAGCAACTAGGGAGCAGAATAACCTGCAGCCATACCACTGTGGCTCCAGATCCTTTCAGATCTTGGGAGCTAAGCAGGGTCCGGCCTGGTTAGTACTTGGATAGGAGACTGCCAGGTGCTGTAGGCTTGAGGGAAGGACCTGGCAACCCACTCCCAAAAAACAATCAGCCATTGAAAACTTTATGAGTAGCAGAGAAGCATTAACAATAGTGTTGTACATAGGGCCACTATGAGTTGGACACCAACTCAATAGCATCTGACATAACAAGGGAGGCAGAGGGAGTAGGATCACAAGTTGGAAGCCAGAGGCAGTCTGTGTAACTTAGTGAGACTTTGTCTCAAAATACAAAGTAAAAAATAGTCTTGAGATATGGCTCAATGGTTGAGTGCTTGCAAAAAGTAGGTGTGAGGCCCCCAGTTCAACTCCCAGTACTGAAAAAAAAAAATACTGAAATAGAGCAGGGGTGTATCTCAGTAGTAGAGCACTTGCCTAGCATCCATGAGGCCCTGGGTTTGATCCTCAGCACTAGACACAAAATTGAGATAGAAACTTGGCTTAATCAGTAAGTATATCATATTTGCAGTAATCATAGATTTCAATCTTATAAGGGAAAGAAATGGCAATTTTTTCTAGCACCCTAAAACCTCAGCTCCTGGAGGTCAGGGCACTGTCTTAGTCTCCAGTGTTTCTGGCCCGTGTGCTCAGGAACTAGGGAGGAACAGGAGGAGATAGGAAGCCTTATGCTCCCTGTTCAATTGTGAAATTTGCTGAGATTCTATAACTGGATTTTCCACATCCTTCTCTAAGGCCCGACAAGAAATCCATTTGTTCTCTTCCCCAAGTTCCTGGCACAGTGCTCACAAAAATCGTAGGTGTTAGTTACTTTTGCATCACTGTGATCAAAATCCCTGACAAAACAGCCTCAAAGGAAAGATTTATTTTAGCTCACAGTTTCAGAGGGCTCTGACTGAAGTTGTTTAGCCCCATCTGGTTGAGTAGAACTTCATGGTGGCAGGGATATGTGGTGAAGGAGAGCTGTTCACAACACAGCATACCAAGAAACAGAGAGTGCTATGGAACAGGGTTGTGGTTGTTGTTGTTGTTGTTGTTGTTGTTGTTGTTGTTAGGAGCCATCGAGTTGAGTAAGACTCATAGCAACCCAGTGTACAACAGAATGAAACATTCCCCAACACTGTGCCATGCCTGGCACTATGTCAGTGCTTCTCTGCTGTTCATAGGGTTTTCAATGGCTGATTGTTTTGGGATTGCTTCAGGAGTGGATTGTCACATCATTCCATTTTTGCAGTGCTGGGGATGGAACGCAGGGCTTCAGAGAGCACAGAGCAGCACTCTACCAGCCGAGCCAAGCCCCAGCAACAGGCCTGGGGATAATATACTCCCAAGTACTCAACTCCAATGACCTACTTCCTCCATCCAGATCCCACTTCCTAAAGTTTCCACAACCTCCAAAAGAACACTACTAGCTAAGGACCAAGTGTTTAAACAGGTGAACTTGTGGTAGATAATACAGTTGTGTAATTTTACTATGGGGAAATTCTTTTTAAGTAGGTTATTAGAAACAGCAACATGAAATTTTAATGGGAGAAAATATTTGGAACATTAAAAATGACACTATTGAGCCAGGTGTGGTGGTGCACGCCTGTAATCCCAGTGACTCAGGAGGCAGAGGCAGGAGGATCACAAGTTCAAGAACAGAGGCAGTCTGCATAATTTAGTTAGACCCCCTCTCAAAGGGTAAAAAAATGAGCTAGGGATGCATCTCAATGGTCTAGCACTTGCAAAGCATGCAAGTGTGAGATCCTGGGTTCAACCCCCAGTACTGCAAAAAAAAAAAAAAAAAAAAAGGCATTATTAATATCTATCATACATAAAAAGCTTCAACAAATCAATAAGAAGATAAACTCCCCAACAGACAAATGAACAAAATATATGACAAAACAATTCAGAGAAAAATATATAAAAGACAGAGAGCCATTTGAAGGGATGTTCCCTTCACTAATAAACAGAAACATGAAAGTTAAAACACCACTCTTAGGCCACCTAATTTTGAAAAATTCCAGATTGAATCTTAAGCCAACAGGAACTTTTACATGCTGTGAGTGGAAATGCAAACCATGATTTCCGTTGCTGAAACTAGTTGGCCGTGTTTAGCCTGACACTCCCTTGGGTACAGGATCTGGCATATCACAGGAGTGCCTGTAATTATTTGTTGACTTTTATGCAAGATTGCTTTTGCAAAAGGAAAAGTCATGGACTTCTTGGCCAGGTAAAGGTGGGTTTTATCCCTAGCTCTGAATTTTGTTTACAAAGTAATCTTTAAGCCACTCACCCTCCCTGTATGCCAACTTCCTTATCTAGAAAAGAGAGATACTTCCTACTTTGTAAGCCTGTGAAACAATGTGTACAGAGTTTCATCTGTGGTTGCCAAGTGGTAAGTGCTCAGGATAGAACTGTCTTTATTCTCTCCCACATGATTTTCCTGGCAATCAAAGAAAAATTCATTTCCTCTGAAAATTCTACCCAGGTTCTTTTTACCTTCTCTTTCCTCCTCATCTAAATACTGTGATATTGAAATTCAGCCTTCCCAGATCCAGCCTTTGGCTCTTTTCTTTTGTGCTGCCAACACAGTTCGTTAGAATCTCCCAATTGAAGCTGACATTCATTATTACATCAGTCTTTTACAGCAGTTGCCAACATTTTTGGCATAGGGACCAGTTTTGTGGAAGACAAATTTTCCATTGAGCTCAGGTGGTAATGCAAGCAGCGGAGAGCGGCTGTAAATATAGATGAAGCTTCACCCGCTTGCCCACCACTTACTTCCTGATGTGGGGCCCAGTTCACAACAGGCCATAGACCTGGGGTTGGGAACACTTGCCTTAGTAGACTTGCCTACTTGGGGTTGAATCGTTGTTGTTGTTAGGTGCTGTTGAGTCAGGTCCAACTCATAGCTACCCTATGTACAACAGAACAAAACACTTCCTGACACTGTGTCATGCCTGGAACTATTGTCAGTGCTTCTCTGCTATTCACAGGGTTTTGATGACTGATTGTTTCAGGATTGAGCTGCCAGGTTCTTCTCCCAAGCGTACAGCACCCAGTATTCCCAGGTGGTCTTCCATCTAAGGACTAACCAGGCCCAACCCTACTTAGCTTCCAAGATCAGATGGGATCAGATACTAGGGTGATATGGCTGTAGACAAGGGCTAGATAAGTTAAAAAAAATCTAAGGAAACAAAACAATTTGTTCTCTTGATATCAGAAAGCATAATTGAAAGAGTAAATTTCCAATCCCAAACTATCAGAGCGCTCCTTGAAAGTAAGGATGGCTAGACTGCATCTTACATATTTTGGGCATGTTCTCAGGAGGGACCAATCCCTGAAGAAGGACATCATATTTGGAACTAGGGAGGGTCAGTGGAAAAAGAAAGACCCTCCACTACATGAATTGACACAGTGGCTGCAAGAGTGAGCTTAAGCATTAAAAAGATTGTGTGCATGGCATGGTGTTGGGTCATGGTTTGTCCTGTTGTACATAGGGTCACTATGAGTTGGACCTAACTTTATGGCACTTAACAACAATAAAGCTTCAGAGGCCCCAAATTTCCCTGGCAGTGTGCCAGCTGATTATATGTTCTTAGTGGCCATTCATCTTTTTTTTTTTTTTTTTTTACTGCAGCTACTAGGATCCTTTCTTTTCCATCACTTGGTGACCTGGAGAGATTATCAATATGCATGCATTGAATTGCAAGGAACTAAATACCTAGTTAAAGTGGTTTAAAAAATAAGGAAGGGGCTCAGGCTATACCTCAGGAATACTGTAAAGCCTCTGGGAACTCCAGTTACTGATGTGGCATGACTCAAATGGAGAAGAAACATAGTGGCTGCAACCATGGACTCAAACATGAAAAGACTGTGCATAACCCAGTGTTTGGTAGTATTTTGCTCTGGTGTATATAGGGTCACTATGAGTCAGACCTGACTTGATGGCTCCTAACAACAACAACAAGGGATTGTTAGGATGGCTCCTAACAACAACAAGCTCAGTGGTAGGGTGCTTGCCTAGTATGTGCAAGGCCCTGGGCTTGATCCCAAACACCACACACACACACACATACACGGGCACACACATACACAGGCACACACATACACATACAAAGGCACTCACTATCTCATGTAAGAATTCTGGAGGAAGTAAGTATCAGGGTTGTTTATTATAATAACAGTTCAATTATGTCAGAGGTATTTTTTCCATAGTTCTTTGGAGTCAAACCTAGGGCCTTGTTCATGCTGGGCAGGTGATCTACCACTGAGTTATCCCCCTATTCTTAAATTACGGTCCTGAGTTACTTCTCTACAATTTTTGACCTTTCTGTCCTGGTCACAGATGTCTACTGCAGCTGTAGGAATCACCCTCACTGAATGATACCTATAACCAGGAAAATGAGTTTGTCCTTGCCTATCTCCTTTCAAGGAGGAAAGATTCTCTTTTGTGATTGGCCTTAATCTCTTAGCTATTGAGCTGTCATGGATAATGGATGCTGCATGTCTGTGGCTTCTGGTGGTTGCGTGGGTTCAGTGTAACCATGTATATTTAATGGTTGGATTTACTGAATAACAAGTGGATGATGCATGAACGTGGTGTTGGTTGACTTAGTCATAAACTGCATCTGGAATCTGGATTGGATCTAGGTGATCTGTCTAGGAGAATTAGGTTTTGAAACCATATATAATAACAATGCTGACTTTCTAGGTTCATGTATTCCAAGTTTTGATAGTCTCCACTAATGAGCTATACTTCCTAGAACTCATGCTCTAATGTAGTCCCTGACCCTTGAATCTGACCTTGTAACTTGCTTTTGACCAATACGATATATCTGTATCATTCATTTTTTATTGCTATAACAAATACCTGAAGCGAGCTGACTTATAAAGAAAAGAGGTTTATTTTGGCTCAGGGTTCTAGTCCAAGGTCAAGGGGCTGCACCTAGTAATGTCTTTCTTGCTTGCAGAGTTCTGAGGTGATTCAGGCGATCATATGGTGAGAGACAGAGCAAAAATGTATCTGTCTTCCAATCTCTCTTCCTTCCTGCTGCTGCTATTGTTAGGTACTGTGGAGTCGGGTTCAACTCATAGCGACCCTCATGGGATTTTCAATGGCTGATTGTTTGGAGTTTGCTTCTAGAGTGGATTGCCAAATCCTTCTCCTGTCCTCCCTGCTGTGCTTGGGATTAAATCAAGGCTTCACGCATGCTAAACAAGTGCTCTACCATTGAGCTATATCCCCATCCTTTTTTAAATTTTATTTTGGGACAAGATCTCATTATGTGGCAGAGGCTGGCTTCCCACTTGCAATCTTCCTGCCTCAGCCTCCATAATAGCTTGGCTTTTGTACCATGCCTAGCTAAGTTTCCACCTTCTTATTACTTCATGATGGGAATTAAATTTCAACACGTGAGCCCTCAGGGGAGACATCCCAGACACAGCCAGCCCACAGCAGTGACAGGTGTCTCATGGCATGGATCCTGGACCTGGACCATGTGGAGCCTTTGCAGACTCTACCTGAACTGTTGGAACCTCTACTATTGGGAAGCCACCTACCATAGAGAAACTTTGACTCTTCTGAGACTCCATGTTGTGAGGAAGCCCAGGCGACCCACATGGAGAACCCCCAACAGGGAGAGGAATGCCCAGACAAGCCCCCACTTCATCATCACAACCCAGGCATGAGGAAGCCATCATGGACTTCTATTCCAGTCAAGCCTATAGATGATTCCAGCCCCAGATGCTATCTGACAGCAACCAGAAGTACAATCCCAAGTAATAACTTCCCCTTGAAGCCAAGTCACCACACAGAACTCTGAGGGATAATGATGTTCTGTGTAACCCACCAGTTTGGAGGCATCCAAAGTGAGGGATATGATGGACACACTTCCTCTATGCCACTCAAGAGCCTCCTGCTTGAGTAAGATTTACTTGTGACTTACTTTTCTTTCTTTCTTTCTTTTCTTGTCTTTCTTTTTCTTTTTTTCTTTTTTTTTTTTGCGGTACTGGGGGTTGAACCCAGGGCCTTGCGCCTGCATACTTTGCAAGTGCTGGATCACTGAGCTGTGCCCCCAGCCCCGTTTTTTTTTTTTTTTTTTTTTACTTTTTGAGACAGGGTCTCGCTAAGTTACTCAGAATGCCTCTGGTCTTGAACTTGCAATCCTCCTGCCTCCGCCTCCCAAGCTGCTGGGATTACAGGAGTGCGCCACTGCGCCCAGCGTGACTTACTTTGAATCATGGAATATGGCAAAGGTGATGAGACATCACTCTACTTTCTCAAGTTGTTGCTATTGCTGTTGTTAGGTGCCACTGAGTCAGAGCCAACTGATAGTGACTCAATGTACAACAACAAAACACTCCCTAACATGGTACCATGCCCGGCACTATTGTCAGTGTTTCTCTGCTATTCATAGGGTTTCAATGGCTGATTGTTTTGGGAATGAGCTGCTGGATCCTTCCTCCAAGCCTACATCACCTGGTATTCCCAGGGGGCTTTCCATCCATGGACTAACTGGAATTATCCTTGTGGCTTTGGATTAATCATCATTCATCCCCTCGGTTCCTCTCCATGAACACTTGCCAAGCATGCTCGACTTGGGAGTCAATCTGCAGTGTCTGCCACAGTGACCGTGTCCTGCCACGATCGTCTTGTCAGAACCTCAGCTGATTCTGGTTTGGTCACGGCTGTCTCCACTGCTCACGGGTAGCTGCAGGTTCTTTCCTTCAGTCTTTACTACTCTTTGGTGAGGTTCCCCAGAGGAACCCCTTGCTTTTTTTAGGGCTTAAAGCTTGCTTTGAAAGTTTGGGACAAGTTACCCCAAAGCTGTGGCTGAAGATTATGTAGTGGTGCCATCCACTGTCATGTCAAAAGTGGACCATCTCACTAAGGGTTAGGGCCCACTGCAGGACACAGCCTAGATAGTCTTCAATACTCTTTTGTCCTAAGATGAATTCCCAAGGGCATGCCTTCCGAAAGTTGAAGGAAGCTCTCTAGTTTGGAAGGAGTGCGCCATTTAAAAAATTCATTAGGACTCAAGCTCTCTTTATGGTTTCTTCCGGGAGGTCTAGCAAATTCTATAATGCACAGGATTCGAGGTGCTTGCTTTTATAATCCTAGCTGCAGATTAAGGCCCTCATCAAGACCTTTACTGGGCATCCAAGTCCTACCAGGAAGATTAGAATCCATTTCTAATTGCAGTGGACTCAGCCTGGAAAGGCTTGAGATTTACGAGAGCATCTTGAACCTGTTAAGCATGTTAATACAAAATGGTAAAAGTTTCTCTGGCAATAGAGAGCTTAGGGTTTAAAATGAGACCAATATCTTAACCTTGAGGCAATTTTGACATATTATAAGGATCAGACTAGTAGCCAGGTATTGGCAAACTTCCACAGGCAGTCAGGGGTGTTTTATTACCTCATCTAAAGAACAATGTATTACTTCATCGCTAGTGCTTTATGTTATTGGAGATACACTTTATCGAGCGAGGCTTTAAGAAATGTCACAAAAGGAGTAGTGCGCACGTATGGGTTCTCAAATTCTGAGAGGAGAATGCGGAACACAGGGGCGAGAAAAGCCCTAAAACTTCATCTGCTTTCCCATCTGGGTTTGCTGTTGCTAATGGGAAATGTTGCTGGGCATCCCCAGAGGAGATTCTAATTTGACAGCACAGTGATGATTGCAAGGCTCTGCTCCCTAGGTTTTGATGCCTTGAGAAATTGAGATTACTGGGAAGGAATACTTTCCCAATGAAACTCTCCCAGTGAGTAGTTCCACTCTGAAAATCACTGGTCTATTTTTTTTAATTGAAAATTAAAAGTGAAGCATCTAGAGACGAAATGACTTTAGGCACACATACATGTGCTGGAAATAGACACACACACACACACACACACACACACACACACACACAGAGTCGTATGTATGGTCTAGAACTCCTAATACTCATTTGACAAGACAGAAATATATCTGATGAAAAATTATGAGGATGTGAGAGAAATAAATGTCTTATTTTTGAATACTTTTTTCCCTTTTATAAATATGCTAAGCAGCTATAGCCCTGTGGCATCCGATCCCATCAGATCTTGGAAGCTAAACAGGGTCAGGCCTGGTTAGTACCTGGATGGGAGACCGCCTGGGAACACCAGAAGCTGTAGGCTTGGGAGAAGGACCTGGCAACCCCCTCCCAAAAATCAATCTGCCATTGAAACCCCTATGAACAGCAGAGAAGCACTGACAATAGTGTTTCCCCTGTTGTACAGAGGGTCGCTATGAGTTGGATACCGACTCAATGGCACCTTACAACAACAACAAATATACTAAGGAGTGGTATTATATACCTGCAGTCCCAATTACTTAGCGGGCTGAGTCTGAAGGATTACTTTGTGCCTGGGATACTAGCATGGGCAACATAGAGAAGCCCCCATATTAAAAATTAAAAAGAAAATCAATTATAAAATAAACACATCATCCAAAGTACTTACTATGATTGCATGTTTACATCAGGAGAATGGCACATTCCAAGTAGAAGTAATGGATTTCAGGAAGTCTCTAGGCATTTCATTGCCTTCCAATTCTGTTTGTAAAACCATGCTGCTTCTGCTATGCATTCTAAGAAAGGAGATTGATGTAATGTAATATTATTCCAGGGGAAGTGCAGGCATCTGTGTTGCCTCATGTACAACAGAGTTAGATTTGGCAAGATTTTATTTCAAAGTCCAGTGCTTCTACCCTGGTATAAATCCTGAAGTGGAGGTATAGCAAAAAGGAAATGTTACTGTGGTTACAGAAATGGTCTGTACTTGTCTCTTGTGTGCCTGCTGTTGCTCCAACCTTCAATCTCAATGTCATTAATATGCTATGTGACCAACTCATTGGTCTTTCAGTCTTGGTTTAACACCACAGAGTTTGGAGGTGGAGTCTTGATGGTATCACCATGTCAATCAGCTGTTAGAGCTGGACACAGGGACTGATGTAGGTACTCTAAGCAGACAGGGATATAATGCACAGATGCCTGCATTTCCACTGGAATAACATTACATTACATCAGTCTTCTTTCTTAGAATGCATAGCAGAAGCAGCATAGTTTTACAAACAGAATTGGAAGGCAATGAAATGCCTAGAGGGATATAATGCAGGAGATTGTATGGTTACAAAATCCTTGCAAAAAAGGTTTGCTAGTTTTCAGAAAACTAAACATGAAATTACTATAGGACCAAGAAATTCTACTCTTTGCAAAAATGAAAATTTTCATTCACATGAAAACTTGTGCAGGAATGTTTATAGCAGCTTTATTTATAGCTCCCCTAAACTGCAAACAGCTCAGATATACCATATATTCTGGAATCTAATCCTCCCCCTTTCAACAGTTTTGTTGTTGTTAGGTGCTGTTGAGTTGGGTCCAACACATAGCAACCTTATGTACAACAGAATGAAACACGCCCCAACACTGTGCCATGCCCGGCACTATGTCAGTGCTTCTCTGATATTCATAGGGCTTTCGATGGCTGATTGTTTTGGGAGTGGGCCACCAGGTCCTTTTCCCAAGTCTACAGCATCTGGTGTTCCCAGGCCATCTTCCATCCAAGTACTAACAAGGCCTGACCCTGCTTAGCTTCCAAGATCTGATGCCAGGGGCCTATGGGTGCAGGCCTCAATAGTTTTAGAGGGCTACAAAATCAGATGCAGATTAGAATCCAGTGTGGATTGGATTCAAGGTGGAGAGCTCTGGACGAATCCAATCTGCATGCTGATTAGATTTGAGAATATACCATACTATAATGGGTCAGTGATTAAAGGGAATACAGTACATCCACACTGTGGACTACTACTCAACAGAAAAAATGAATGAACTATACATACAGAAAGCTTGAAAAAATTTTCAGTAAACTTGAGTGAAAAAGCCAGTCCTAAGAGATTACCAGCTATATGATTGCATTTATAACACTCTCCCAATGACAAAATTTTACAAGTGGAGAACAGAATAGTGTTTTTAGGGGCTGGAGTTAGGGGTGGGAGGGAAGTGGCATCATTATAAAAGGGCAACACGAAGTATTGTGATTTTGGAACTGTTTGGTATCCACTGTGGTAGTGGATACACAACTGTGCATAGGCAAAATTATATAGAGCTAAATTATAGTCCCTCAGTATGTGAGAGACATTGGTTCCAGGATATCCTTCTATAACACCACCTACAGATACCAAACTTCGTAGGGGTTCAAGTCTCTTACATGAAATGAGGTGGTATTTGCATATAACCTTTCCTAGGACAGGTGATATTAATGATATTGGGCAATATCATTAATATTGCACACAAGCAAAATTCTACTAAAGATCATTCAGAAACGACTGCAGCAGTATATAGACAGGAAATTACCAGAAAATCAAGCCGGCTTCAGAAGAGGGTGGGGAACCAGGGACATCATTGCTGATGTCAGGTGGATATTAGCTGAAAGCAGAGAGTATCAAAAAGATATCTATGTTTTATTGACTATGCAAAGGCATTTGATTCTGTGGATCATAACAAATTATGGATAACACTTTGGAAAATGGGAATACCAGAACACCTAATTGTGCTCATGAGAAATCTGTACATGAACCAGGAGGCAGTTGTTCGAATAGAACAAGGAAACACTGAGTGGTTTAAAGTTGAGAAAGGTGTGAGTCAGGGCTGTATACTTTCACTCTATCTCTTCAATTTATATGCTGAGCAAATAATCTGAGAAGCTGGAATTTATGAGGAAGAACGAGGCATCAAGATTGGAGGAAGACTCATTAACAACCTGTGTTATGCAGATAACACAACTCTGCTTGCTGAAAGTGAAGAGGATTTAAAACATTTACTGATGAAGACAAAAGAGCATAGCCTTCAATATGGGTTATGACTAAACATCAACAAAACAAAAATCCTTACAACTGGGTCAGCACGCAACTTCACATTAAATGGAGAAAAGATTGAGGTTGTCCAAGATTTTGCTTTGCTTGGCTCTATAATCAACACCCGTGGAAGCAGCAGTCAAGAAATCCAAAGACGCATTTCTCTAGGAAAATCTGTGGCAAAAGATGTCTTTAGAGTATTGAAAAGCAAAGATGTCACATTGAAGACGAAGGTGTTTCTGACTCATGCCATGGTATTTTCAGTCGCATCATATGGTTGTGAAAGCTGGACATTGAACAAGAGAGACAGAAAAAGAATTGATGCTTTTGAATTGTGGTGCTGGAGACGTCTATTGAATATACCATGGACTGCCAAAAGAACCAACAAATCTGTCCTAGAAGAAGAGCAACCAGAGTGCTCCTTGGAAGCAAGAATGGCCAGACTGCATCTTACATATTTCGGACATGTAGTCAGGAGAGATCAATCCCTGGAGAGGACATCATGTTTGGGAGAGTGGCAGGTCACAGTGTCTGCAACAATGGGCTTAAACATAAACAAGATTGTTTGCCTGGCACAGAATTGGGAAGTGTTTCGATCTGCTGTACATAGGGTCACTATGAGTCGGACTTGACAGCACCTAACAACAACAACAAAAGGATGGGTGAATTTCCAGTGTTCAGTGGTGTGCCAGGAGGTCTCAAAGCTTTAGGACACATGGGCTGTATCTTCCCCCGGTGTCAATTTTTCTCAGTGATTTTTTTGGAAAAACGTTAAATCCTCCATCCATACACCATTTCAAAGCCTATTTACATGAAAACAAATCTAAGTTTTTAAGATAAAGTAGTAGATTTCCCAAGCATTTCTTGCCTATAGTGAGATCTTGTAGATGAATGTGTTTCCTCTGTCCTAGGGTCTCATTCTCCACATAAAAGGCAAAGAGAAGAGGCAAGGTGTGAAACCAGGTAAGTCTATCGCCATACTCCTGAGGAGTTTGGGGGACGGTGAATTTAATTCTAAACATTCCTGACCTGGGGCTTACAGGTCTCCATCACATGCTGCAGGTCAGGTCGGGCACTGTCCTCCTAGCTCAGTTTGTGATCTGAATTTATTCGGGGAGAGAAAAGCAGAGCAGTTGAGGACAGGGAAGTTGGTCTCTTCTGTCCTCTCAGTGTCTGAGTTACTGTGGCAAATTTTCCTGCACAATGTGCAGAGGCCAATCGGAAGCTCAATTCAATAGACACGGAGTTGGGACCCCACCTTGTGTGGGGATTACTTTTTGAAAGTCACCACGCCCAGGTGTATTGACCCATGCAGACTTTTCAACATTTCCTTATGCTGTGCGCGGGTGGGACCCGAGGCTTTCTTGCAAGGCCTGCAGACTAGAAAACTGGACTGTGAAGTTAGTTCCTGGGGATCTTGGCCTTGGGAGAGCGACAGAAGTCAGAAAACCCGGCTGGGCCTTAGATTTGTCACTCCCCACATCTGTGACCTGACTTAGGGGCCTCATAACGCTACTGTCCTTCAAGTAATGCAAAGCCAGACTCCTCAAGAAAGCAATGCCACATGTTTCCAGGAATTCCTTATTGAAGTCCATGAGCTCAGCCCTGGGACACATGGATTTGTAATCCAGGGCTTTTTTTCCTAACAGGAGAGGGGGCTCAGAGTAGGAGAGGATAATCCCAGCATCCTTGAGTGACATTAGGATTCTTAGGAGACTCAGGAAGGCAGAGAGGAGGATGTTGGGATGGAGTCCAGGCCGCCCATGGCCCGCCTTCCACCCTCCTCCTGTTGTAGCGAGAGGCCGCCGCCTACACTACGTCCTTCCTCTTTCTAGAGCCCTGGCGGCGGCAGCAGCGGCAGGCTCCGCCCCCTGAAGGCCCGCCCCGCCCCCTGTAGGCCCGGCCCCGCCCCAGCGGCGTGGCCCCAGGCGAGGGGGCGTGGCGAGGAGAATGACCGTTGGTGGGGGCGGGGCCTGCCGCGGGCGCCCCCGCGGCATCGAGGCGGACGACACGGATGACGCGGCGCCCGCTAGGCCGCAGCCGCGCCGCCCGGCCGCCAGGCCCGCCCCGGCCCGCCCCCGGCCCTCCCCTGCCGGCCTCCCGCGCGCCCTGTCAGACCGTGGCGGCCGGCCGCGCTGCGCGCTCTGCCTGTCTGCAGCCGGGGAAGCCGGTCGCGCGCGGGCACACCCCCGAGTCCCAGACAGCGCTGAGGCCCGGCCCGCCGCACCCTGCCCGGCCCGCCCTCGCCCGCAGCCATGGCACACGCACCGGCACAAGGCCCCAGCCCCCGCGGATCGGGTGACGGCGACAGCAGCAGGCCCAGGAAGGTGGCGCTCATCACCGGCATCACCGGCCAGGTGAGTGCGGGGCCGGGCGGGCCGGGCCTGCGGCCGCCGCACGTACACGCGCCCCAGAAGGTCGGCGGCCACAGGCTGGGACGGAAGCTGCAGCTCCGGGGCTGGGTTATGATCGGGGTCCAGTCTGGAGATCGGGTGCTGCACGGGCCGGGTCCTCACGCCCTAGGGACGATGTAGTCTCACCTGTCCCCCAGGTGCCCTCAGCGCAGCTTCCTCCAGGAGCAGGAGGGTGCACTCGCGATTCTGATCTTTTTTACAGATACTAGTGCTGGGGACGGGGATCGAACCGCTCACCTGTCATGATGTTTGGGGAGTGATTTTGCTTCATCTCACCTCCAGTGCTTGACAATTGGGGAAAGGGGGTGCTTTGGTTCCCCCTTACCCGATTTTCAGATAGGAAAGAGAAAATAAAAGAAAGTGCTTTGGAATCATGGACGAGATAATGGTTTTTTTGGGGGAAACCTTTTTTTTTTTTTTTTTTTTTTTAAGTCAGTGAACTTCGGAGAACCATCTGCACACATTTTGCAGAGTGTCTGACAGCCTGGTCCAAGATTGAGCCTAGTGTCCCAACTCCAAAGAAATGAATTCCTCGAGTGAGGAAATCAGGTGGAGTTGTCTGGAATGGTGGGACCTCATGTCGCAGGTTGAGCGTGGTTAGCTTGCGACAGATGTCTCTTAGGACGTATTGCAACAGGTAGGACTGCCCACTGTGTCTTCCCAAGCTGTTTTAGATTCAATGGTGATGAAATAATCGTGCCCTTATGGCCATGGAAAAAAGGTGATGTGTGTGTCCCTTGATATCATTCCTGGTGGTGGCCAAATAAACTGGAAAGAAAAATGACAGTAACCGCTACTACATATTATGGTTATCCTATTCCAGTCACGTGACTAATATTAACTCATTAGTTCCACAACAGGCCTGGGATTTAGCTCAGTTGGTAGAGCGCTGCTCTGCAGTGTCTGAGGTCCCAAGTTCAATTCCCAGCACCACAAAACTGGGAGAAGGATGTGGCAATCCACTCCGGAGGCAATCCCGAAACAATCAGCCATTGAAAACCCTATGAGGGTCTCTATGAGTTGGACACGACTTGACAGCACTAACAACAACAACAACAGCAAGTTCCACAACAAGCTCATTATTTCTATCTTGTAGATGTGGAAATTGGGGCTTAGCAGTTTGATTTGTCTGAGGTCAGAAGTGTCCGGTTGGGAGTGAAACTGCTCTCAAAGCCCTCTCGCATTAGAAAAGGAGGTGTTGAATGGACCACATACGCAGTCCCTGATCCCAATAATTTTCTAGTTATTCTTGCACCTTGTTTAAGGCAATTGCACTGACAAGTGTTTGAAGACTGGTTAAGAGGGGAATTGGGAAAGATCTGAGGTTGAGGAAGAAAACCCATAAAGTCAGGCAGTAAAATGGGTCAGGGCCTATATATTGTTGCCCTGTCGCTATGTGGTGCTTGGGATGGCACCTAGGACTTCACACACATGTTCTACCTCCAGCTACATCCTAAGCCCTGTCCTGTCTCTGTTTTAATGTTGGAGACCTTTCTTTTTCTTTTTTCTTTTCTTTTCTTTTCTTTTTTTTTTTTTTTTGCCACATTGGGGGTTGAACCCAGGGCCTTGGACCTGCATGCTTTGCAAGTGCTGGACCACTGAGCTGTGTGCCCAGCCCATTTTTTTTTTTTTTTCATTTTGAGACAGGCAGGGTCTCGCTAAATTACGCAGACTGCCTCTGGTCTTGAACTTGCGATCCTCCTGCCTCCGCCTCCCGAGCCGCTGGGATTACAGGTGTGCGCCACCGCGCCCGGCATGTTGGAGACCTTTCTAAAGATGATCTCTCCCTTTTCCAGGTTCTCAGGCTGAATCTGAAGCTGCAGTGTTTACCAAATTTACTTTATCTCCTGAAAGAAGAGAGGTTTTTTTGTTGTTGTTTGTTTTTTAGTGTCATTAGGAAATTAGTTAAGATGTGAATGTGCTGTATTGGTAGGGCTTATATCAGTTTCAGCGACCAGCACTGAGTCTGTGCAGGTTAGAAATGGCACTTTATTTAGATCTTTGAGAGTGGTCATTTGGCTGGTACTGAGGGCCAGGAAGGGTTGGAAGTAGCCCCCCACTCTGGTTTGTTCTGCAGGGCTCCCGAAGGACCAGGCTCTGCATAGCATTCCCAGATCAGAATTTTTTGGCTTCTCACTTCATTTCCGACTTTAAGCACCTGCTTTGCTGTCAGGCTCCTCTGACCTCTGCCACAGCGTCCTTCACTTCCCTGGAACATCTGCCCTTGCCATCATCCTTTTTGTTTGCTGTCGTACTGGCCTCCTAATGTAGCTTTAGCACAGTGCTGAATTCCACGGTTCCCACGTAAGTACCTGCTGATGGAATTATCGGTTCGCCAGTGCTTTTTATTTTCTAGGACAGTCACGTCCAACCTGGGTTAAAGATCCTTAGAAGGCTGTGAGGTTGATGCAAGAGGTCCATACTGATTGTGCATTTTCTTAGTAATACTGGCTGAACACTTGCTGAGCTGCTCACTTGGCTAGGCATTTTACACATCCCAGCCTGAGAGGCAGGTATAACTTGTATTTGAGAGCGGTCATTTGGCTGGGCCTGAGTGGCCAAGAAGGCTTGGACGTGCCCCTATCTATCATGTAACTTGTCTTGTAGGTTTGTGCACTTGGCTAAATAAAGTTAGTATGTTCTTACGGTCTCACACTTAGTGTCAGTGTTGAGATCTGAATCCAGGAGTGAGATTCCATTGCTCTAACTCATTTTGTTTTACTGCTTTTGATAAGCCACATACATTAATTGAGAGACAGAGAGAGAAAGAGAGAGAGGGAGAGACAGAGAAATAGATAGACAGACAGACAGACAGATATTGAGATTCAAGAGTCCCTGTTCTGGCGCTTAGGAGTGTCATGGCACATGTGCCAATGGGCTTAGGTCAGTTGTCCCGAATTCCTCTTTGAGAATAGTGCAGAGAGCCAGAATGTCTTATCTGCTGTGCACCTGTGGTGTCTCCTCTGAGGCTTCTTGCTCTGGCTTTCTCTTCCTATGTATTCTGGACATTGTAGATGTGAATCCTTTCCCAAAGCGTGCACCTTGTTGAATCACCTTCAAAGAAGGCCGCACTCCGGCTTTGGATTGCGGTGCAGGCCCTCTGCCAGCCATCCCAAAGCTCACCTCCGTTGTCTGACGATGTTTGCTGTTCTTTATTGCCCTTTGGGAAGTTTTCTTGCCGTTCTTTTAGTGCTATTGCTGTGTCCTCTTTTGGAGTCACTATTTGTGGCTGACTGGACAAATCTTATTCCTTTTAAATTTGTCTAAAAGTGTCATTGTTCTCAGACTAATCCTGCCAACTCAGCCACCTCAGGAACTTTCTTTGTATTTACACATAGGCATTCCCAGTAGCTTGCATAGGTAATTTACATATCTTATTTCTTCTGGCTTGTAAACTGCTTTAAGATGGAAATCTCATTTTCAACATATTACCTCCCACATGATTTTGTTGTTATTAGGTGCCATCAGGTAGGGTCTGACTCATGGTGACCCTCATAGGGTTTTCAGTGGCTGATTGTTTCGGGATTGTTTTTTCAGGCGTGGACTGACGTATCTTTCTTCCCATTTTTGTGGTGCTGAGGATCGAACCTGGGTCCTCAGAAAGTGCAGAGCAAGCACTCTACCAACTGAGCTACACCCCAGCCTCCCACATGACCATACCTAGTAGGTTCTCAAAAATATCGACTTACTCCTCCCACAAATACTACACATCTTTAATGCATGTCTGCAGTGTGCAGGCTAATTTTGATGCTGCTGGTGGTAAAAAGATATGTAGGATATATTCTGTGCCCCTAGGATTCTCACAGTCTTTCTGGAACTTAAGACAATGCATGTGACAGACAGTGCTCTGAAAAAAACTAGAATTGCACAAGGGTGTTCGTAGCCAAGTGAGTCCTTCATTCAGCCTTGGGGAGGGAGTCACTGAATGCTAGACACAGAGGCTGCTCTCTGGTGAACAGCATATGCAGGCGTGCAGAGAGGGGAGTTTGAGGCACGTTGAGGGCAGATCTATAGTAATAATGGGAGGAACATTAACTTTTAAAAATTATATCAGGTTTTCTATTTCCTCCGTGGGGATTTGACCTATGGCCTTGCTTGTACTTAGCTACCACTAAGCTACATCCCCAACCCCGACTTCTAAAAAATATTTTGAGATGGTTTCAATAAAATATGCATCATTGGACCCATCATAAAAAAAGAATGAGAGGCTGAAGTTGCAGGTAGGTCACATGCTTAGCATGTGTGAAGCCTTTAGTTCAATCCCCAGCATCAAATAAACAACAACAAAAAAACCAACAAAAACAAAACCCATAAAAAACAAAGAACAAACACTAGGTGGCTGCAATGATGCCAACAGAAAGGTGGAATTATTGTGTGACAACCCATGGCTGACAATTAAGCAGAAAATTCAGCTTTGAGCTGCCTGATGGTCAAGTCAAAGTGGGTAGGTGAGTGAAACATTTTTTTGGTACCAACTTCAGCACTTGGGAAGCAGAGTCAGGAGGACCATTAGCTCAAGGCCAACCTGGACTAGATAATATCTTAAAAACAGAATAAAGCAAAACAATTAATTTAGAATGTTAGAAAATGGTAATTAAGAATTAGGGGTGGTATTCTTTCCACAGTCATCCTTAAGCTCTTTAAATAATGCTTCAGTTGAGTTGTAATAAATGATAGGGACATTTTCTGTTATTACTTTACTTTCTAATACCTGTAGGTTCCTACAAATTTCTATATCCCAATATTGTTGTTTTTTTGTTAAGTGCCATCGAGTTGGGTCCAACTCTTAGTGACCCTATGTACAAGATAAAGAAACACTATATGACACCATGCCATGCCTGACACTGTTATCAGTGCCTCTCTGCCATTCATAGGGTTTTTGATGGCTGGTTTGGGAGTGGGCTGCCAAGTCCTCCCTAGCCTACACACCTGGCATTCCCAAGTGGTCTCCTATCCAAGTGCTAACCAGGCCCGACCCTGCTCAGCTTCTGATGAGATGGGACGGAAGGGTAGGATGGCTATAGACATATCCCAATACAGCTATCAGAATAATCATTTAAATAGATGGAGATTTAGGCAATGGCTACATGTAATCCTGGAGCCAACTCTGTCTCCAGTTCAAGAAGAAGAGGCCCATGATGGATGGGAGAGGAATAGGAGGGATGGTGCACATGCTGTTTCTTTACAAAGACTGTTATTACGCTTTGAGAATAGGAAGAAGTATCTTAACCACTTACTTATCCTGGTACTTGGCATAACTGCTAAAGGGGAGGTATTCTAAATATTTGATAATTTAATCTTTAGTTGTAGGAAACTTGTCTGGAAATTGTAGAAGTCAACTGTTACTGTGTTCCTTGTTGGTTGGATAGAAGCAAGACATTGTTAGGGTACTGGGGAGAATTGGGTAGTATATACCTAGTGGATGTGTTGCAGTTTAGAGAGCAAAATGATTTGCTATAACTTTAGGGATAAGGACTTGGAATTCACACATTTAAGGAAAAAAAAATGACATGTCCAGTTTGTGTGATGGACTTTAATGTGTTTTTGTACTTATATTAACTGTCCAATTAAAAAAATAACAACAAAACCATACCCCATGTTAGCACTTTAGAACTGGAGTTAAATTACTCTTGTTACCTAGCAGAGGAAAGGAGACTGAGAATGTGATGTCCTCAGGTCACACAGCAAAGTTAGAGCTAGCATTAGGGGTAGATACCCCCATCTGTTGTCTGCTAGGTCATTGGTCTTTCCATTGTCTTAGGACTCTGATTAAGACTGTTCCCCACTAACACCAAGAAACAGAGACTGCTATGAGCCACAAAAATTGGAGTGAAATTAATAAAATGTATATTATAGTATTCTACAAAGTTGGATAACAAATGAACATCTGAATAAATAGTGGAGTCTATTTTAATATTGGAGGAAAAACTAACTGCATGATAACTTTATGTAACATTTAGCATCTTATTTTAACAAAATACTTGTCATTTGAAAAGGTCAAGGAACTTAGAATATTTAATTAGCAATCTTTAGTATTTGGTCCACAAAGTAAAATGAGTATGATCCTAGGAACTAAAGAAAGGGGTTTACTTAGGCACCACTTTTTCAGAGCACTCATACATTCTCCATTGTTCAAGACCATACACAGTCTTTAGCTGGCAGTTTGCCTCAAGTGCCTCACTTATGTGTGTGCTGCCTTGTCCACTTCTGATCTGGGGAGAGCTGGTATTGCATTGCTCCACGTTTGTCTCATGACTCCAAGGCTGACATTGTAGGTGAGTTTTACTACTTCTTGGCTTGATTTCTCAGATGAACTAAAAGCGCTTATTTGTCCTTATGATCTGGAGTGACTTTCTATGAGTTAGAGTCTTTACCTTGCTTATCTTTTTTGGGGTGGTGGTGCTGGGGATGGAACCCAGGGCTTTGTGCATGCTAAGCACGTGTTCTAACACAGTGCTACACTCCCACTCCTTGCCTGTCCTTTGAAGCAGGCTTTCCTGAACTTGTGCTAGACATCATTAAATGTGTAGCACACCACAATTATTTGACTGTGATTCCGTGGGAAGAACCGTGCATAAGCATGAGGTGAAATATTTACCTACCAGTAGTCTGGATACATGGTAGGTAATTATTTGGTGGGGGGGGTGAGTACAGAAAAAAGTTACTGACATTTATAGAATGATTTCTAAGTGTCTTGCACTTTACATAAATTGTTTCTTGTCACCTTAGGTGGTACCCATTTTTTCTGTCTGTGTTGTATCAGATGAGAAAGGCACAACTGGTGGATGTTTGGTGCTCTCAAGAAATAAGTTGTTTTAAAAGCCATCTGTGTGTTTGAGAAGTGCTCTCCATGCTTGCTGGACCAAGGGAACTGATAGCTAGTCTCATAAGTCTGAAGTAGGAGTGGACCAGGGCGTTGGAGGACTGTTCCCTGAGACCTGCGGAAGCCCAGCATTTTTCTCATTACTCCTTTGAGGGATTTTACATGTAATGAACGGGGCTGGGGTTTAGCTCAGTTGGTAGAGTGCTGCTCTGTGCTCTCTGAGGCCCTGGGTTCAATCCCCAGCACTGAAAAATGGGAGAAGGATGTGGCAGCCCACTGCCAAGGCTGAGGTGATCCTGAAACAATCTGTCATTGAAAATCCTCTGAATAGCAGAGAGGCACTGACATAGTGCCAGGTGTGGTACAGTGTCAGCCACTGTTTTTTTCCATGGCACATAGGGTCGCTATAGGTCAGACCCAACTTGATCGCACATCACAAATGTGAGGAAAGGAGCGTGGTGAGAGTAGAGTGCCTTTCCTTAGCCATAAGCCTCTGCCTCTTCAGGCCACGGGTTAAGAGCCAGTAGGTAGCTCATTTTTGTGATCTGCAGAGGCAGTTAGGTGCCTGGGATTGCATTTTGGGAGTGGGTGTTTTGGAGGAAAGTGACACCTGGAGAGCCTGCTGTGAGCCCTGAGAGCGCGTGGACAGTCTGGATATCCAGTGTGGTGGAGAGAAGCGGACTCGTGATTCTGTGGTCTCTACAGATTGTGCTTAGCTACCGTGCTGCCACGGGCGTCCTGATGGGAGCGGTCCCATCCCCATGCTGGGTGCTTGCAGAACTCCTAGGTAAACTCCTTCCTTTCTCTTGTGCTACTTTACTTCTCTGAGGAATGGGGTCTGGTGCTTGCTTTTAAGGCCCACATTAGATTTTCTGTAGGAGACTTGGGATTCCCCTAACCCAGATTCTTGAACACTGTTTTGAGAACAGCCTGTCTAAGCCTGAAAACCTTTTGTCCTGCACAAAGCTCTTAGCCGGTACTTTTGCTCTGACTTTGTTTCTTGTGGTTTAGTTTATCTGAGGAGCTGCTTCCTCCACTTTATGGTAGCCTCCCCTCTTCCTTCTTCTGTTAAGCATTGCTTCTGGGATACAACTATTCTTTATTGCTTCCCTCTTCTAAATATCTGAGCATGAATTTAGGATTTTTTCCCCATGCTTATTTTATCTTTTCTTCTAGAGGACATCACATTTGGGTGCAAATTATCCTTTGCTTAATAATAGAAATCATGGTGATCATAATTAATCTATTCAACAAATTTCTAAGTGCCCAGCCATGCATCAGGCACTGGGGATACAGCAGTGAATGAAACAGTGAATTCTTTTGCTGTTGATGTTCTAGTGGTGATGATCATGGTGATGAACATGATTGTAATAATTAACACGTGTTGAGCATTTACTTCGTGCTAGACACTGTCCAAAGTGCTTCATGTTTTGTTCAAAGTGCATTACTTGGGAAAGCAACAGAGTACTCTTGTGGGCAGTTTTCTTCTCCCCAGGGAACACAAATGTCAAGATTATTGCCAGAAGGTCACTTGAGTTGTCCTTGGCACAGTCAAATTTCAGATACAAATCTCAGTAACTCTATTTTCTGTTAGTTTTGGAATTAGTATCAACAAATAAATTCTAAGGAGAGGTAACTAAATTGTATACCGGATTTAAAAAACAAAACAAAACAGAGCATTCCCAAGAGTCTTTAGCAGTTGTGGAAAGGTGGGTTATAGTGAAGAAGTAGGCCTATATTGATTACTAAGTTATATGTGTCCCCGTTTCATTCTATTTGCTGGATCATTTATTGCAAAGATATTCGGGTTGTGTCTTCAGTTAATTCTTTGGAGTGCATACATTGATGATTGCTAATCTCACAAACCTCCAGAAGACTGGGACTCTGTCATGGAGTGGAGTGTAGGAGAATGAGTGGGCTTTCTAGACCAACATAGGTTTGAATTATGGCTTAATTACCTCCAGGGTATGTGGCTTTGGGCAAGTTATCTTTTTTTGCCAGCTTGGAAGAGTAATTCCTACCAAATAGGAAGTAAGTTTCTCACATAGTCGAGGCCTTGCTCCATTGTTAGAATGGACCTTTCTTCACAGTGTGAACGAAATAACAAAAGGTTTCTTAAATTTTAGGAAAGAAAGTTGAATGTGGGAAGTATTGATATTAAGCCTTGCCTTGCATGGGGAATGCATTAGCTAGAGGGGAAAGTTCCATAGTATTTGGAATCAACCACAGGGCTATGAAGTTCTGGGGAGCCAGCAGGCTTGCTGTCCAGTGTGTCTTACAGACTGAACGTGCAAAGCAGATCTGGTCTTACCTTCTCCTGTAAGAGGATTGTGGCCAGCGACTTTCACTCTAATCTTCCTTGCTGGGATTTTCAGTCCTAGGATGAAAGGTTTAGCATAATTGGAGATGAGAGAGATCTTGTGTAGTGTCCTGCTTTGAGCAATAGGAAGGGTTTTATGTCTTTAAATTACATGTATTTAATTGAAAGTGCTGCATACTGAGAATCAGAGGCTGAGTTTTAACTCCAACAAATTATGTAGCCTTATGTTTTTCTGAATCTGTTTCTTAGCTCTTAACATGAAGGGTTACCAGGTGATTTTAAAGTCTATTCCTAGTCTAAAGTGCTGTGACTTTAGGAATACATGCTGAAATTTAAATATAAAATTTAAATTTAAAATTTAAAAAATTATATATATGTATATATAAAAATATATATATAAATATAAATATATATGTATGTTGTTGTTGTTAGGTGCCGTCGAGTTGGTATCCAACTCATAGCGACCCTCTGTACAATAGGCGAAACACTATTGTCAGTGCTTCTCTGCTGTTCATAGGGTTTTCAATGGCAGATTGATTTTTGGGAGGGGTTTGCCAGGTCCTTCTCCCAAGCCTACAGCTTCTGGTGTTCCCAGGTGGTCTCCCATCCAGGTACTAACCAGGCCCGGCCCTGCTTAGCTTCCGAGATCTGACGGGATCAGATGCCACAGGGCTACCGCTGCAGGCATATATGTATATATAAATATATATAAATATAAATATATATGTATATATAAATATATATAAATATATATAAATATAAATATATATGTATATATAAATATATATAAATATAAATATATATGTATATATATAAATATTTAGCAATGCTGTCATTTAATATCAGTTTCAAAGATAAGGCCAATAGGAGAATCTTTTAAAAAATGAAACCAGTGAACTATACTGAATTTAGACTTATGCATGTAAACTAAGAACAAAATCACATAAGAAATGTATTTGGTCAGAATTTGTTAGAAAAGTTAGAGTGAAAAATCTGAGTTATCTACCTTTGTAGGATATACCACATGAATGAAGTGATTTTATTTGATGAGGGAGGATTTTTAAAATTCTTATTTACTTATTGATAGAAATATTAAAAATATGTAAACATTTGTAATCTGAACCTAGGGTTCCTATAGTTCAGTTTTTATTAATTTAGCAAATATTTGTTGAGATTTATTGTGTGCTGAGCTAGGTGCTGGAAATGTAGCAATGAAAAAAATAAACATGATTTTTGTTTTCAGGACACTGATAATGTAATGAGGGATTCACAGTTAGATGGGTAATTTTATTGCCAAGAATAAATGAATTACTCCATTACCAGAAGATCTGTCCTTAAAAATGCTCTGAAATACTGTTATTCAACAAATTAATTGAGTATCTTTTACCATGGAAGTTTCTGGTTACAAATACCATGTTGTCGAAAGGAGTGATTGTGAAGATTTTTGTTTATTTATTAATTTATTTTAGAAATAGGGTCTTATTATGTTTAGCCCAGGCTAGCCTTCAACTCTTGGGCTCAAGTGATACTCCTGCCTTATGAGTAGCTGGGGCTGCAGGTGCGCAGATTTTTCTGTAGGAAACTGAGCTGCTTAGGGACCGCCTCTATGCTGCTTTATTCTTCTTTAGCCTTAGAAGACTTTGACATAGAGTTATATTTAGTGAAGACCGGTTAATGATGTTATTGTTTTCTTTCTCTTTTCTTATGGACTGTATTTCCTGTTTTTAACATTTATTCCATTTGGAGGCCTTTCCAATTATTTGGTCACGTACATTTACACAAGTGCATCGTAGGTCAAGTGAAGAAGTATTGAATGAACAGTTATCTTTTAATGACTGAATTTAGAGGCCAGGTTTACTGATTGGATATTTATTTATTTATTTGTTTTTCCTATCATGAAAGTTCTGGAAAGCCGCATAGAGGGGCTTGGACTTGATGACATAAGCAGAATGAAGTCAGAGACCCATGTAACAAACAGAATTTAGCCTTGACTGAGGCTGAACCTGAGGTCAAACCCTGCTTTCAAAATAAGCGCAGTGAAGAAAGTCTGCCACTCACTGAATTTCCTTAGGTAATTGGTCTCCGTGAGTCTTCATTTCCTCTTATTTAAAATGTGGTTATTTATATCCATGTCACAAATTGATGTGAAGATTGTTGTTGTTGTTGTTAGGTGCCATCGAGTCGGTATCTGACTCATAGCGACCCTCATAGGGTTTTCAATGGCTGACTGTTACGGGATTGCCTTGGGAATGGATTGCCAGGCCCTTCTCCCATTTTTGTGGTGCTGGGAATTGAACTCGGGACCTCAGAGACTGCAGCGCAGTGCTCTACCAACTGAGCCAAATCCCAGCCCGATGTGAAGATTAGAAATGATGATTATGATGGTACCTAGCACAATGTCTAACAGATACTATTTATGAAATGATAGATATTATTATTTATTATGTATTTCAAGGTGGGGAGGAATGAGAGAAGCATGGAGATGTGTTTTGGGAACATATTTTAGAGTGTAGTGTGTGAGGTGAATTTTAGTAGAAACAGAATGGAGGCAGGAAGGCCAGCTTTTTAATTATATGGATATGAGTTAGATGATGTGAACAATGTGGTTGTGAAGGAAAGGGAATGAAAAACAGCAGCACTTTGTGATCAGTTCTATATAGGAATGTGAGAAAGGGAAGAGTTGGTGATCTCAAGGTTATTCTGACTTTGGAGACAGGCTGGATGTTATGATCATGGCCAGAAATGCAGTCAACTGAGAATTCTGTTCCTCTTGAGGTTGAGGTGAGAGGATGCCATTCACATTCAAATAACCTATACGTTATTTAAAATACATGCTTGGAGTGCAGGTGAGAGAGCATGGCCTCCTGTCTTATGACAACCTCTACAGTGTCAGTGGTTAGCAATGACTGCTGTGAAATGGGGAAGTGCTAAAAATGTCCCTGTGCTCTGCTGTTCCCTTAACCTGTCCCCTTCATCATCCCCCAGGATGGGGGATGTGGCTCCTCTGTGGCTCCTCTGGCATCAAAACTAACATTTTCCCTGCAGTGTTGCCAGGATATTTTAACTTTCTTATTCCTCCTTCCCTTGTTTATTTATTATTTATGTTTCCCAACACCACACCCTTGTCTAAGACCCCTCCAACATTCAGCTTGTCACCTTTTTCTTCCTTCCTTTAGGAACCCTGGGAATCCCACCTTCCCAAGCTAAACAGACTCAAGGTGCTCAGCTCCACTAACCATTCCCCTATGGAGTTTAATGCGTATGGCACAAGTGAATGCAGCATACTTGAAAGATAATCCTGTAGGACAGAAAGCCGATTATCAGTAACATTCTAGGCAGTGAGGCCCTAGTGTGCCAAACTTCTTTGGCAAGCCAATAAACAGTTTTCCTGCCAAATCTTGTGAATTACCGTAAGTAGTAACTCAACTGTTTATGTAAATCCACTTGTTGGGATGACTCTGCTTTCCAGGATATCGTTTGGGTGTTCAGTTATATGGAACTGAGTCACACAGAATTGGAGTTAGATGGTTTTACACACAGTAACTTTATTTGCTGAAGGATGTTCATCTCATTGTTTTCAGACTGTTCATCTTGTCCCTTTAAAAATTTACTACATGGGAAATTTTAGAATTCTTTCTTAGACCTTAATATTAATTTTTGAACGTCAAAGGTGAAAGAATAAAGGTATTTTTACAGAGTATTTATTTATACCCACTAATTACACTTGCCTGCAGCTGTAGCCCTGTGGCATCCGGTCCCTCCAGATCTCGGAAGCTAAGCAGGGTCAGGCCTGGTTAGTACCTGGATGGGAGACCTCCTGGGAACACCAGAAGCTGTAGGCTTGGGAGAAGGACCTGGCAAACCCCTCCCAAAAATCAATCTGCCATTGAAAACCCAATGAACAGCAGAGAAGCACTAACAATAGTGTTTCCCCTGTTGTACAGAGGGTCGCTATGAGTCTGATACCGACTCGACGGCACCTAACAACAACAACAACAACATGTATTATCATACTTGAGTATTAGGTTTGATTACAGTGTGAAATGAATTGCTTTGTCATATTTAACAGAAACATGTTCCTTAATGCAGAACTTCTAATTTGCCCCTTTAGCAGTCTTTGTAAGTTAAAACATACCCTCCTATGTTTCTTAGAAGGGTGCTCTGGTTGTCTGACCTTTCATAAAATTGTTTTTCAGTATTTCTTCTTTTCCCCCTAAACTATATTTTTTCACTTCTTTAAAAATGGTACTTTGGAATTTTGCAGATATGGTCAAGTGCTAGTACTATTTTTTGCTGATCTATATTGATAAACATAGGCATACTTATTGTAGTTTAGAGCAGAATCTCTCAGAATGTAATGGTGATTGGAAGAGACCTACAGGTCAAAATGCACGTATGGCATATACTCCAGTCTGAGTGGACCTAGTCAAGGAAAAGGTAATGGGTAAAGGTTTGTGAGGAGTTGTGGGAGGCTTGGTAATTCCTCCTACTTGTAGATTAATGAGTTAGCCTACAGTGCCATGTATTATGGCAGAAGACAACTCTTGTGGGTCAGAGATCTCACAGCACCATAGGTCGTATGTACCTCATTTTTGTACAGTTGAGGAAACCTGAGAGTAGGAACCCCCGCCCCAACTTTCTTTGAGATTTGATCTTGCTGTGTTGCCCAAGCTGGCCTTGAACTTCTATGCTCCAGTCCTTCCATCTCAACCTCCTGAGTGGCTAGACGATAGGCGTGTGCCACCATGCCCAGTTAGGAAGTCCCAATCTTTCACAGAGAGTCTGACTGGTAAACCTAGCCTTTACCTCGTGGGAGGCGTTATCTTTATCCTGGAGAGGAAACAGACCTTCTCTCTGCTCCAGAGAGACACTGTCTCCATTTTAAAGGCTGTCTTTGAAAAGGTAGTGCTAAACAGAAGGATCAGCGCACGTGCTCACAGAATGCAGAAATGGAGAGACCCCTGGAGAACTGTTGGCCCTCTTTCTGAAACTCACCAGTTTGACAACACAGAGCTGTTTCTTCTTGTTTCTCTATGCATCTCTGTAGGGCATTTGAGCATCACTTTGGAGCTTCATTTTCTTTTTACTTGAAGGATAAAATGCTAAGACTCAGACTTGAGTACTTAATGTTTCCCCTTCCCACCCCATACAGTGCTGGGGGTTGAACCTGGAGCCTAGTGTATGTTAGGGAAGCGCTCTGCCACTGAGCCATATCCTCAGGGGTGTGGTGTGGAGTGGGTGAATGGGTCATAGCCCTTGGTGCGGCATTTTATATCTTGCCCTATGTATGGGAGTGGATAGTATAGCAGGCTTGCCTTTAATGAAAACATTTGTTAAGTTTAGTTTGATGTATTGGTCTCTGGATCTGGAGAACCCCATCCCAGAAGAACCCACACCCATGCTTCCCCTGCATTGAGATTCCCCTTGGATGATTGCAACTCAGATGGCTTAGAACCTTCCCTTATCATCTGGCCTCTCGTGAGCACGTACCATCACTTGTTTTTAATTTACTCACTCATGGCCATAACATTCCATCATTAATTTTTATGCTTTCTCTTGCTTTGTTCTAGAATCATATCTAATTTAAACTCTGTTAGCTCCATTTTGAGATTACTGAGACCATTTCCAAGAGTGTTTATCTAGTGTCTACCATGTGCCAATGGGCCCCCCCTCAAGGAAAAAAACTTAAATCTTTTCAGATTTTCTTAATGATTCTTTAAAGTCTTATTTGGATTTCCATGAGTTTTGATGTTATTGTTGGAATATAGTCTAGAAATTTGCATATTTTATTAAAGAGAGTGCTTTTTGGACTCAAGGACTGCTTTTATTTTTGGGTAAGTGGGGCCTCATCATAGATCGGGAAGAATAAGAAAGATTGTGAGAGGAGAATCAAAGATGTCACTACTGACTGGATTCTTAGATTGGGGAGTCTTGTCGGGTAGGAGGGTAGGAAGGTTTTGCTTCACGTTTGCATGTCTCTGTGGCTGGTACAAGTGACATTCGGTTTGTCTGCATAAGAACAAGGGCCATATTTCACTCCTGTTTCCCTTGCACAGTGCTCAGAACATGGAGAGCTCTCAATAAATATTTCTTAATTGCTCACTGGGGTTGTTATTTCCCCTATAAAAGTTATGGAGGAAGCAAAATGCATAAAAAAAGAGGACTAGGCGTGTTGGTGTGCAATATGTCATATTTTGGAGTAGGGTCAACCAAATCTAGTCGCCACCTGCTTTTGCAAATAAAGTTGTACTGGAGGACAGCCACACCTGTTTGCTTAAATATTGTTTCTGGCTGCTTCTGTGTAGGGTTGAATAGCTGCAGCAGAGACCGTGGGGCTCACAAAGCCTGAAGTACTCACTAGCTGGCTTGCTATGGGAGCAGGCTGCCAGTCCTTGCTATGGAGCTGTCTTCTTTGAGGGGCAGCTGAATTGCCACAGATGTAGATGATGTCTCTAAATGGAGACAGAGGAATGAGGGTGATTCCAAGGAAATGTTTACATTTCAGTATTGGAAGAGAAGAGGGTTAGGGAATGAGAGAAAGAGTAGTGAGTTATATGGAATCTAAGGGAGGCCTGAGGTGTTTTTGTTGTTTGAACAGGAAAATACCCATAACATAAAATTTACTATTCGTGACATTTAGTACGTTCACTGTGTTGTGCAACCATTATCAAGGTCTAGTTCCAGAACGTTTTATTTTACTGCCCCCAAATGCAGTTCTGTATTCATTAAGCAATTACTCCCCACTCCTACCTTCGTCCAGGCCCTGGCAGCCACTAATCTGCATTCTGTCCCTGTGGGGTTCTCTACGGTGGATGTTTCATATAAATGGATCATACAGTATATGACTTTCTGCGTCTGGTTTCTTTCACTTTGCATAATTGTCTTTGTTTTTGTTACTGTAGCAGAACATCTGAGACTGAGTAATTTATAAAGAAAGAGGTTTATTTTGGCTCACAGTTTTGAAGCCTGGGAAGTCTAAGATTTGGTGGTTGCATCTGGTGGGGGCCATGTGCTGCTGCTGCAGCTCATGGTGACAGAGGAAGGGAAGTGCCTGCACGTGGATGAGAGGGATCACGTGGCAGGAGAGGAAGCAAAGCTGAGGAAGCTGCACTCCCTTTGTGACAACTGCTCTCGTGGTAACTAGTCCAGTCTCGTGAGAGCAAGAACTCCCTCA
This sequence comes from Pedetes capensis, assembly GCA_007922755.1. Lineage (NCBI taxonomy): Eukaryota > Metazoa > Chordata > Mammalia > Rodentia > Pedetidae > Pedetes > Pedetes capensis. Next base: position 423,304 of record VMDO01000073.1, on the reverse strand, counting down.
CTCCCGCTGGTTAGTGTTGATCTGTTGATGAAGACTCTGTCAGCATAGCCCAGACACTGCCCACTAGGTCCCATATCACAATACTGTCACATTGGAGGATTAAGCCCCAGCGTGACAAACCATGTTCAAACCATAGCAATAATGTTTTCAAAATTCACATGTTGTAGCATGTGTTAGAACTTCATTCCTTTTTATGGCCAAATAATATTCTATTTTATGGCTATACCGCATCTTGTTTATTTAGTTACCTATTGATGGACATGTGGTTTTTTCTGCCTTTTGGTTTACGTGAATGATGCTCCATTGGTCATTCTGTACAAGTCTATTTTAACATTTGTTTTTAGTTCTTTTGGGTGTGTAATTCCACCAGAGTGGAATTCCAGGACAGTTTTGAGCAAAGGGGCTTAGTATTACAAATACTTCAAGGGAGGTCAGAAAGAGCGAGGACTGAAAAAGGGCTTTTTGATTTTGGCAACCAAGAAGTTACTTGGTGGCCTTCAGTGGAGTTAGGAAAGGAACAGCTGTCAGATCACAGTTACTGTGGACAGGTGTCAGTTAATGTTTGTAAGGTCTAGCTGAGCCTTCTCAGTGTAAGAAGAAGGCAGTTTGTCATCTACTGGGGGCTTGTAGGTCTAGGAAAGGTTTTTTTTCCTTTTTTAAAAATGGTACTTGGGGGCTGAACCCAGAGCCTCACACATACTACACAAGCACTGAATCACTGAGCCTTAACTCCAGCCTAACTTTTATTTTTTATAGAGACAGAGTCTTGTTAAGTTGTGCAGGCTGCCTCTAGCCTTGAACTTGTAATCCTCCTGCTTCTGCCTCCCGAGCTGCCAGGATTACAGGCCTGCACCACAGCACCCTGTATTTTGTTTGTTTTTGTTTGTTATTTGAGACAGGGGCTTGCTGTGTATCCCAGCTGTTGTGGAACTTGCAATCGTCTGGCCTTAGCCTTCTGAGTACTGGATTTACCGTGTGCGCCATCACTCCTGGCCTTTAGGAGAAGTTTTGGTATTTGATGACAGAGTAAACCATCCTTGCCAGTGGAGGAGAGGAGAGTGTGGTTTGGAAGAGGGTGAAGGGAAGAAGGTCAAGAGCACTGAGAGGCCTGTGATGGACGCATCCCCAGCCCCGCTGTGCTGGAAGGGCAGAGGCGCTGTCTGTGCAGCAGCCCTCCCTTGGGGGAGGGCCTGCAGTGGAACTGTCAGTGCTGATGACACCTGTGAGCTCCCGGGCAGCTTTGTCAGTCTGCGCTCCAGCATCTGGGGATGGCTTTTCTCGTTCAGTTGGCTCCAGACCGATTTCTCTGGATTCCCAGTCAGTTCTTTAACTGCCCCAGCATGGAAAGTGATGGATGGTGATGATGGGGAAAGGCCTGACAGGGAGATGACAGGCTCATTTTGAAGTCTTCTATGATGTAGAAGTGGGTTGAGTAGGTCACCCAGTGAGTTTGTGGCTTGGTTAGCGTGGGGTAAATCCATTTCACAAGTGAGAAGTGCTCAGAGTGTTCCTGGTTTGATGTTTCAGAAGTGGCTTCAGGAATTGAGGGTGTTTTCTGCTGCATATCCTTTTTGGGTCTGGGAGAAGGAATGAATGGGAATTTCGAATGTCAGTAGCTCCCAAAGTTTAGATAGATGTTAAAAACTTGAGATTGACATATGGTGAGCAAGTTTTTATATTGCAAGTAAGAACTTTAAGAAGAATAAATTATTACCTGGTATCAGTCATTTCAGGCTGGGATTTAGCTCAGTTGGTAGAGCACCGCTCTGCAGTCTCTGAGGTCCTGAGTTTGATTCCCAGCACCACAAAAATGGGAGAAGGACATGGCAATCCATTCCCGAGGCAATTGTGAAATAATCAGCCATTGAAAACCCTATGAGGGGTCTCTATGTTGGACATGACTTGATGGCACCTAACAACAACAACAATAACAACAACAACCTTTTGCCTGCAGCCATACCACTGTGGCATCTGATCCTGTCAGATCTCAGAAGCTAAGCAGGATTGGCCTGGTTAGTACTTAGATGGGAGACTGACTGGAACACCAGGTGCTGTAGGGTTTGGCCACCTACCCCCAAAAAACAATCAGCCATTGATAGCATTATGAATAGCAAAGAAGCTCTATAATAGTGTTTCATCTGTTGTACATAGGATCTCTATGAGTCAGACATTGATTCAGCAGCACCTAACAACAACATCAGTCATTTCAGGAGAAGGATGTGGCAATCCTCTCCCATAGCAATCCTGAAACAATCAGCCATTGAAAACCCTATGGGGGTCACTATGAGTCGGACCCAACTAACCTAACAATAATTAGCCATTTAATTAAAAAATTTACATCCTAAAATGTAAGAACTTGCTTTCAAAATAAAGAACAATCACCCAATAATACTTTTAGCTATATGAATTATTTTAGTATGTCTACTTGTCTGCAACAATGGTCTTAAACGTAAATAAGATCATGTACCTGGCACAAAATCGGGAAGGGTTTCCATCTGCTGTACATAGGGTCACTATGAGTCGGACTCAACTGGATGGCACCTAATAACAACAACTTTTCTCATTTTGCCGAAGAATGAATTAAAAATATGTCATAGAGTACATTTGGGAGCCACCTTTGACACTGTTTGAAAAAAGTGACTTAGCTGATTCTCAGAACTCAAATATAAACTTCTTGGGAACAGGGATCTATATCTGTGTTATTTTTTCAGACCCCAAGATGAACATGTGATCTCATGAATATGTGACCTAGGTTGGAGCTGGGCATTTGACACCAGGGCTGTCTGGAAGAGTACTGTATTCTGAGGCTTTACTCTTGTACCCACTTGATACTGAGCACCCTGAGAGATGCTTGGGAAGTACTAGGTGGCTGGTGGTTTCTGATTTCGTTTTTGACTTCCTTTGCCATGCTGGGCAGACTCCTTAGGCAATTTTCATGCCTATGCCTTGCAGAGAATGCCAGCAAAGCTAGTGAGTCAAGCTCCCCATGGGGTCCTTCCAGTTCTGTTTCTGCAGCTGTCCCTCATCGATGAGTGTGCATGGGAGGAATATTCAAATCATCATGTTTCTGTTTTAATTTGAAACCGAAATTAAGTTTTGGGGTGATTCTGGGTGGTGACATCTTGAAATTTCGATCAGGCACTCTTTCTTGTTCCTTCTTGTTGGATTTTGGGGTTGGTCAACTCTGGTGATGGGAGCAGGGCAATATTAAGTATATTGAGTGATTTTCTCAAGATGGATGGGAAGATTTGGGGGGATTGTTTTGAAGTGAAGTAATTTTACATACGAATTACTTACTTTTCTGTCTTGAAGTATACATTTTGAAGTGGAGAAATAGGAATTGAGCTGAACAAGTATTGAAATCCCTCTTTTCTTTTTTTCTTTCAGCTTTTTTACCTTTCATCCATTTTACTGTTTTGACTAGTTTAGGAAGTTTTGAATTCTTTTAACATATGTAGTATTTTCTTTTCATTAAATTGTCTTTGAATCTTTCCTGATGTTGAACATACAGGTTTTAACCTATTTAAGCATAATCAAAAGTTTATACTTTTGCCAGACTGTTATTATAGGAATTTTGGTTTTAATTGCTAAAAACAAGAGGGTGTTTTGAAAGATTTTTTTTTTTTTTTAATCTAGACCAGGCAGATGATTGGGAGCCCAACTGGAAACATTAGAAGGTTCACTATATAGGACACAGTGGTTATGGGAAGGCTTAGAGTTGGGTCCAAGAAACTTGAAATTACTATTTAGCTCTTTGAAGAGTGCAGATCAGTCAACTTTTATGGGCTTTCTTTTTCCTCTTTAAATATACTTTTCAGGAAATAGATATAAATATACATTGAGAATAAAGGCATCTAAATTGTCTCTTAGCTTTCTTAAGTTAAAATTTGTGGCATATAACACAACATAGAATTTAGTAGGACATTGAGTAATGGAAATACTGTTTAATGTTTTGGTTTGGGAGAGATTTCAGAAATCGATGTGCTGGTAGGACTCTGAAGAGGACATCAACTGCTGGTTCTTCAGGGGGCTCTTCAGGGGAGTCTAATAAAGCCTGTCATGGAAGAGGCTGCAGCATTGTTGCTGGGGCATCTTGGGCTGTGGCTGAGAAATGAAAGGTCTTTGGAGTTCACGAGGTAGAGGCGTATGCAGAAGAGCTGGGTTGCAGGATAGTTCTCCTTAGGTATAACAACCAAGTATGCTTTGAAAGATTATCTTTGTAACTTGACAGCTTTTGTTTTCTATTTAATTACAGTAAGATTGTATTAACAGGCAAGTATTTTTTGTCAGTGATGATGTAGGCAAAAGATCTATTTCTGGTGCCTGAATCCTTGCCTTGGAATTGAGAAGAATCTGTTCCTAAAGGAAACAAAGACAAAGGAGAGCCAGATGAGCATCAGTTTAATTCCTGACCTCAGTACTTACTGGGTACTCATGCAAACTTCTGAATCTCTCAGCACCGCCCTTATCTGTACCAGGAAGTAATAAAACTTTATCTGTACCTGGAGGTAAGAAAGTGCTATGCTCAGTGGTATTTAGGAAATGGAAGTATCATTATCCTGTCCCTTTGGTTTTTCTAGTGCACCAGACTGGATGCTGGCCAGGCTTTACCTCCTGACACCTGATTGGCTAATGACCCTTTTCCTACAGTGGAGCCCTACAGGGGAGGTGGAGCCCCCTTATCACTGGAAATCTACCTTAGGTACTCTTACTGCTCCCCCTCATACCCCTTACTTCCCAGCTCCAAGCCTCAGGTGCTGTTACTATCCAGAGTCTGGCTGTTCCGTTCCATTCCCCAGTTGTCTTCTGGAGCCTTGGTTCACACTGCTCCTCAGATGTCATACCTAGATCCTGCATGATAAAGCTGTCACGAGAGGGGCTGGGGGCAAATTCTAATTCTAATTCCAGAGGACAAAAAGGGAGTGCCAAAGCCCTGCCCAGTTGGAACTAGGAATGCCAATCCTCGCAGCAAAAGCATTATTAAGTGTGACCCTTGATACTACATACACGTATTATGGGTTTCCAGGACCTAAATTTGTGTTCAACTGAATGCTCTCCCTGTGGAGAAATGTGCTACAAGTTCAAATTACTGGTTGCCAAGTGTATTTTGGGGAGGATTTGTTAAGGCACACCCCTTTGATCAGTTAGTACAACCAATCAGAAGCCTACCAGACTGAGGTTGAAGTGTGGCTGCTGTGGTTGCAGGGAAGGGCTCTTTTTTGATTGTCCACTGCAGTAACGTGGTTCCTTTCTCTTAAAAGCAGTTTTACCTGTTTATAAACTGGCTGAACTCAAGGCAGACCAGTGAAGGTGGACAAGGGTTGAGTGGACTTGAAGGAAGAAAGGAAGATGTGGAAGGCTCTGGAAGTGCTGAGAAGCACAGGAGGACAGTTTTGGCTTGTTAGCTTTCTTTTTCCTCTGTTGTTGTTGTTAGGTGCTGTTGAGTCGAGTCCGACTCATAGCGACCCTCAGGGTTTTCAATGGCTGGCTGTTTCGGGATTGCCTTGGGAGTGGGTTGCCATGTCCTTTTCCCATTTTGGGGTGCTGGGAGTCGAACTTGGGACCTCAGAGATTGCAGAGCAGTGCTCTACCAACTGAGCTAAATCCCAGCCCAGTTTGTTTTCCTCTGTGAGTGACTCCTATTAGATCGGAGGTGAGGTTCACAGACGTTTAATCCTGAGTGACTTTTGTGTGGCTCAGCTTTGCCGCTCATGCCACAATAAAGCCACGTAGGGTGAGGCTGGCATCTGCCCTTCTTGTTTCTTTAGAACAGTGGCTGAAGTGGATGTACCTCTGCTGCTGGGATGGAGCATTTTGTCCAGGATCGGTAGCGAAAGGGAGGTGTGAGGAGCTTGCTTGTGTCCACTTTACCTCACACTGCACGGTGTGGCCCTGCACAGGCCTGGGCTATTCAATGAGAAGGTCTTCCTCAGCTCTGTCTGTCTGTTTTCCACGTTGCTGGAAATGCTGCGCAGAACTGAGCAGGTGGAAGCAGGTGGGAGGCCTGTGTGTGGACAGTGGCCCTGAGCTCTGGGCCACCACCTGTGCCTGGCCCAAGAAGGATCTGGCCCCGCCTTCTCACTTGGCTTGTATACCCACTGGGACTCAGCTGTCATTGTGACCCAAGGGGCCTGTGAAGCAGCCTGTCATCCTGGAGCTGTCCTGCCCAGCCCGCTCCATCAGCTTGGACTTGGTGAAGCACCTGCTTCACCCTCTGAACTGAGCCCCATCTTGCTAAACTGTTTTCCCCCATTTACTCTTTCTTGATTACTGAAATTCTTACCAGAATCAGCTATTTTTCTAGATTTGGAACTCATTCTAAAAGAATACTTTGCTTTTCTTTTTGGTGACTTGACCTTTGATGTCATTCCTTTCCAGAAAAGAAAGTCACACTTTGTAGCTAAATTAGGAACTGCCATGTTTTTGACATATATGCAAATACTCAGAAAATTCCTTTAATGTTTCCTGAAGATCACATTTACCGATGTTCGTATTCCATTTCTGCTCATTTTGAGGATATTATGGTACTTTTCTTGTTAGGAATACTCCTCTGGTCTATTTTTTAATGAAGTTTTGTTAATGATGTACTTTATGAAAGTGCTGTGTTAGCTTGACTGATTTCATTTAAATTTAATTATACTACATTGTAATGACAAAATTTAGTTGCAATTTTATTCTTATGGACAGTGATAATAGGTTAAAATCTGACTCTTAGATCCAAATAGTAATTATGATCTCACAGTTTCCTGTAGCTCTGACAAGTTCTTTGAAAATTTGTGCACTATATTTTGAGTCTCTACTGTAGACTAGACAGCACCTAACAACAGCAACAGATGGAGACGAGACTCTCAGCTTCCTGGGATTCCTATTATTTCTCCCCAGGAATCAGAATTCTACACCCCAGGCCTGAACAAAATTAAATACAGATGGCCTTCCCTATTTACAGGTTCTACATCTGTGGTTTCAGCCGCAGATTCACAAATATTTGGAAGAAAATTGCATCTGTACTGAACATTTACAGACTTCTTTTTTCTTGTTCCCTAAACAATACAGCATAACAACTATTAACATAGCATTTACATTGTATTAGGTATTATAAGTAATCTAGAGAGGATTTAAAATATATAGGAGGATGTTTGCAGGTTCTATGCAAATCGTATGCCTTTTCGTATAAGGGACTCAAGCATCTGTGGATGTTGGGGTCCTGGAACTAACCCTTTGCAGATAAGGAAGGATGTTGTATGTCGTTGGCAAGCACCCTGGACAGGGTAGAAAGAGGGGTGGCCCTTTACCCTAGATAGATTGGAGAGGGAGAATCTCAGCTGGCTGCAGGGCAAGATGCTATCTAGATTTCTTTTGATTTCTTGCTGTTGAAAGTTGGTCTTATGTAGCCGTGATGACATGTTAGAAAGCTCTAGTAAAGAAGCACTGGGTATAAGTCTTGACTACTCACCTGGGTTGGTGTTGGTCTTTACTTACAGAAGGAACACTCTGCTAGTGTCCCGTACTAATTGTTTTATCATCTCCTCCTTCTCCTCTTTCACTTCCTCCTTCTCTTCCCCTCCCTTTAAAATTTTTTTATTTTTTAATTTTTGTGACCTGGTGGTTGAACCCAGGGCTTTGTACATGCTAGGCAGTGCTATACCACTGAGTTGCACTCCAGCTTCTTTTTTATTTTGAGACAAGTGTCGGGGCATTCTGCTCTAGGCCCTGGAGGCGAAGCCCCACACAGAGGGCGGAGACCAGAGACCCGTTACTCTAGAGTTGGTATTGATGGTGGAGGCACCTCATTCCCAGAGACTGGATGGATGGCAACAGCTCAGCTTTATTTCCCCAAGGGCCGCTCTGCCTAACAATATTGTTCCTGAATAGCTCTGTTGAGCTCTGTGTTACAGCTCTCAAGTGTTACAGCTCAGAATTACAGCTCTTAGGTGTTACAGCTCTGTCAGTTGTGGCCTACTGCCTTGAGTAACAGCTCCTGCTTTGCTGATCCCACCTTGGCTCTTGTAGTCCTGGCTCCAGCAGCTCTCTGAGCTCTTGCGTACTGTGCTTATAAACCCTTGTGGACCCATCAGAAGCTTGGACTTTGTTCTGGTGTAGCCAATCAGGTGGTAGGGTATAGATAGGGCATAACCAATCAGAAGGGAGTATGCAAATTAGGTGAACTCAGGGTGACATTGTATAACCAATTGGAGATGTTAGATAACTAGCCAATCAGGGGACTTATTCAAAGGAGGTAAAAGAACGTAACCTATCAGATGGCTATAGAATGGAGGAGGGACATGTCCTGGCTGCATCAATTGAGGGCCATCCTGCCTCAACCTCTTGACCCTGACCTTGTAGGCTCAAGTTGGGTGTGCTAATGGCAAGCTGTTAGGGAGCCGTTAGTGGCCGTTTTCCATTAGGCAGGAGACCTCTCTCAAATGGGTGAGGGTTTAGGTCCCTACAAGGTTGGGGGGGTGAGGTTCAGTGCTCCACCTCTGTTGGCCCCCAAGTTCTCTCCTGTTGGCCCCTCCATGACTCTGCCTGTCTTAGGTTGTTCCTCCTGTGAGGAATCTTACCCATCTCTGTCTAACCAGCCATCCTGAGGGTCCAAGCAGGGCAATGTGAGGTCAGGACTCGAGGTGGGCTAGATAGGTCTCCAGCCAAGCTGACTCAGACTCATGCTCTTTCCCCTCCTCTTTAGGCTGTATCCCTACAGACAAGGTCTTGCTAAGTGATGCAAGCTGCTTCTGGCCTCAAACCTATGATCCTCTTGCCTCAGCCTCCCAAGTCACTAGGATTATAGGCATATGCCACTGCGCCTGGCTTCTCCCCTTTTGGTCTTTTCTTTCCCCACTATTTCTTTGTTTTTAGCTCCCTCCTCCACCTTTCCTTTACAGGTTAGGCCTTCAGGGTTGGAGTGGGAGCAGCTTATCACCTGGGGATGAATTTCATGTGGCAGGAAGTAAAAGTAGCTATATTAGCAGTCCTTGCACTCCTGCGGTTGGGTCGGATTGCCTGTGGGTGGTCAGCATGCCTCAGGAGATCGTATGGAACAAACTGGAATTTCATTTCAGTAGTTCTGGAAGGAGTATTAATGATGTTTGTAGGTCAGGGTCCAGATGGAAACCGGTGCTTTTCTGACCCACCCCTCTCATATCATCCTTGAAGCATTTCCTTATTCTACTTTGTGTTAGGCTTTTGCAGTCATTTCCTTCTGATCCCTAGCTTCCTGAGTACTTGCAGGTGCTTTTCTTCCTCCTTTGTGCTGTGATATTGATCATCAATGTTGGTCTATAGCAAACACACAGGTCCCGATGCAAGCCAGAAAATCTAAGAGTTAGCAGATGATTCATTGTACAGAGTGGTGTAGAACCCACTAGAATAAACCTCAGAAGAGGAGCTGTGGTGTAGGAGCAGTGGAAAGTACAAGCTGGAGGGGCAATTTACTTTGTGCCTCTGTCATTAATGACATTATCAGGACAAAGGTCCTTGTTAACCTCCGGTGGTATCTGAAATTGTGATACCCGCATTGAAATACCCGAATTCAAATCTCTTCTCTGTCATTCCTTAGACCTGTTCTTGAAGGAATCATATGGAACCCCTCTGCCTCAGTTTCCTCTTCTGTAAAATGGGGTTAATAGTTCTGTCTAGTTCATAGTTGGGGGTTAAAGAGCACAGTGCCATCCAGACGTGGTGGCACACACCTGTAATCCCACTGGGAGGCTGAGGCAGGAGGATCAACTCGAGCTCAAGGCCAACATAGGGAGTTGCCGGACAGTCTGGGCTACATGAGGCCCTGTCTCAAAAACCACACAAAAAAAAGGGGGGGCACAATACCTAGCACATGATGAATCCTTCTTAATGTTTTAACTGCCCTGAGCATTGGTCTGCTGTGACCCAGAGTTCTTTTCCCGAATACATGCTGTAATTGGAAAGGAATATTTAATGCTTATTTGCATATCTAATTAGACATGCACTTATACAGGTGATGGTAGATTTGTTTTTCTGTCAGCATTCCTTCTGAGACACAGTGCCAAACGTGTACACAGAATATTTCTGACAACTGATCCCCTTTGGTCCTAGAAATATAAAACTATATGTAAAATAATTTAAAACCACTCAACATGTTCTTTTTAGAATAAATATGCTTCTCCTATAAGATTATTCACTGAGATCTTTGACTTGGAAAACGATTAAGTTGAAATAGTTTATAACATTTTAACTTATTTATTTATTTTGCTGTATGTGGTGGGGGTCTGCCTGGGATCTTGCTAGACAAGTGCTCCACCACTGAGCTGTACCCCCAGCACGGTTTTTATTTTGAGACAGAGTCTCACTAAATTGCACAGGCAGCCTCTGGCCTCAAACTCACAATCCTCCTCTCCCAGTCTCCTGAGTTGCCAGGATTACAGGCTTGTGCCCTGGTGCCTGGCTTAACTTTCTGACATATTGCTAGCATTCCCATCACCATAATCCAAATGAAAAACCCAAGTCATATGTTGCCCAGAGGTCATTATTGCCCTGCGGTCAATGTTCTGCTTAAGAGATCGCTGCCGTGAAAGCAGTGAAAGATGAAATGCAGTGAACCAGTGTCTGTGTCAGTCTGGAGGGACAGTGCTGACGTTTGCAGAGGGCTGTCCCGCAGTGGTTGTCTTCAGTCACTGTGACGACTTTCTTACCTTTTAGGGATTATTCAGTTTGCTATGTTCGGTTACTGGCCCCCTTATATCCTACAGTGTCATCTAAGATCATCAAATTAGTGCTGAAGTGGTGTTAGCGTAAGTCCTTGGTTTCTTTGTTTTATTGGCCCCTGTGGCCACTTCTGGGAATCTTTTTCTTGACCTTCCGTCATCTGCTGGTTTTCTTTCTACCTTGTTGTCATTGCCTCCTTCTGCCCACATTTGAAGTTGGGCACATTTTATCATTCCTAGCTTTTCTTTTCTACTCTCCTCACTTTCTATGTCCACAGTTGTGTCTACTCTGCCATTATGAATCCCAAAGCATTGTCTCCAGGCTGGATCTGTTTCCCAAGTCCCAGAGCCTTAATTCCCAGTGCCTTGATGTGTCCATGTAGAAAGCATTTCATAGGCATTTCCTACTTTGCAAGTCCAAAGATGGATTCATCCTTTCCCTCCCTCCTCTCACCTCTGTTTTGCTCATCCTAGTGCAGTGCCAGAGTCTGAAATCTTCGTGTCATCCCCTCCTCCTCCTCCTGTGCCTGTCATGTCTGCAGCAGCGAGTGCTCTTGATTTTACCCTGCTGATGGAGCTTTGGAGCTGCTGCGTCTCTGGTCCTCTCGCTGCCCCAATCAGACACAGTGTCCTGCCCTGACTGGTGCAGTCCCCTCCTGCTGGGCCATGCTGCCTCCCGAGTCTCCCTTTGCACTCACTGGCTCCAGCATGTCCTGGCTGAAGGGCTGCGCAGGCCACTGCTTGGTGAAAAGCCTGGGTGGCTGTCTCTTGCCTGGGGCGAAGCGCAGCCTCCTCAGAGTCTCAGGTCTTGAGACTTGCACTTTCTTGTCCTTGCTGCACATGCCCTCCGGCATCTGTGTGACTGACAGTTTCTTGAACTGAGCCTGTTGGTGTCCGTCAGTGTTTTCCAGGGAAGCAGAAGCAATAGATTGTACCGAACCAAAAGAGACAGGGATTTACTTTGAGGGATTGGCTCTTGCAGGTCTGGGGGTGGGCAGGTCCCAAATGTGCAGGGCAGGCTGGCAGGCCAGAGCCGCAGGGAGGAGCTGATGTGGCCACTCCAGCCTGCAGGCCAGTGTGTCTGGAGGCCTCAGGTCCTCTGGCTAAGGCCTATGACTGAGGGGGTGAAGCCCACCGGAATTATGGGGGGTAATCCACAGCTATACCCAGAGACTGCCTAAGTAAGGTGTCTGAAAAATAACCTTCATAGCAACCTCTGGCCCAGTGTTTTACCAGCTATGGTGGGAACCAGAGCCTAGCTAAATGGACACATGAAATTAGCCATTGAACTGTCTTTGTAAACCTCGCCTGTGTTCCTGTGTATATCCATGTTGCCCCACACTTACTGTGGTGTCCCCTGGCCACCTGGAAATCTGCCCCTCGTCCTATTCTCTACTCAGCCTGTCCTGACCTTCCCAAGCAGTACAGCATTTCCTCTTTTTGTTCCTGTGTGGCCAGTAATTGGCCCTGTCACAGAGCTATTCCCTTGGAGTGAGGATTCTTTCCCTGCTTGTTTTCCCTGACAGTTCAAACATGCCTCACGGACCAGGCTTCTGTGGTGTTCATATTCCTCGTGATGTAAGCAGATGGTGGGCGCCTAATAATTGTGCGATGAGTCAGTGTGATGAATGAGTGGGGAAGGCAGGCCATGAGAATGAAAGGCATGAAGGGGGAAAGCAGAGGTTTGGAGCCACTGTGCAGCGGAGGAATCACCTGCCTCAGGCACAGGTGTGAGCCGCCGCCCCCAGGGGAGCGTGTGTGGAGGCTGCCAAGGGAAGTAGCTGATGTCAGATTCAAGAGAGCATCAGAGTGGACTCTGACGCTCTAGCCTTAGTTCCGGAGCATCCTGCTCACAGAAAGTGCTGCTCTGGTGATTTGCTGAGAACTCGCAGCTCTGTCCCATGATTGGGTGGCAGTATGCAGAAACTGTCACTCTTCCAGCTCAGTGCGTTGGGTACGTCCTGCTAATCAGCCTATCTGTAGGTATTCATTACTTTGGAGAACAACTTAGGTGGAATTACTGTGTAATTTATATATTTCTTATTTTAGAAAGCATGTCATTTTATCGTGCTTTAGCTTCCATTTACTCTTTTTTCTTCCTTAGTGACTGTGCTGCCTCTTAAGAGGGGCAGCATCAACTTTTCTGCTTGCCCTGTTGGCATTGGCTACAGATTATGGTTTCTTTTCATTCTCTTACAGTGCATGCCATTCTGAAAGTACTTGGTTTTCTTTGCTTTGTTTTTGTTTGGCACTACTATAATGTGAATAGGTTTCTAATTTTAAACTCATATTGTAATCGTCACTGTGATCATTTTGGTAAAAAACATTTTAGAGGACACTATTTTTAATGTGTAATATTGTATTTAAGGGACTCTGACAAATATAACAACATACAGTGCAAATGGTGGGTAATTGTGACATTACAAATGAGAACTAGAATTCTGGTGAACCCAGGGATAAAGATGAGAGGCAATGTATATCCACATGCGTGATTACCCTTTCTTAGAAGATGGCCACAGGTTTGAGTAGAAGCTGAACTGCCACCACAGACCAAGAGAAATACAGTTATTGGCCCACTGCATGGTGTTTGAAGAAAACAAAAGTGACTACACTGCTCAGGAGCACTGTTCATGATACTAAAATCAGAGTGAGATATTTTGTTTCGTGTGTGTTTTCTAGCATCTCACTTTTTAAAATTCAATTTTCATATAGTATAATGAGTTTAGAAATGCAAAATGAAGCCAGGCCTTGTGGCACATACCTGTAGTCCCAGGTAGTAGGGAGGCTCAGGCCAGAGGATTGCAAGTTTTGAGGCCAGAGGCATCCCGGGCAACTTAGCATGACCCTGTCTCAAAGAAACAAAGCTGCTGTGGTGCAGCTCAGTGGTGGAACCCTTGCCTAGCATGAGCAAGGCCCTGGGTGCAACTCCTACTACTGAAAAAGAAATTCAAATGAGGTCCATGACAACAACTACTACTGTAGTTCTTCACAGATAATTTGAGAAGCACCAGTTTAGAGGATTCTGTGTACAGTGATTACTTAACATCCACACAGTAAATTCCACAATGTCTCCTCATTTCACATACTGTCCTGTTGCCTAATGGCATAGTGTCATTATGCTCTTTAGCTAAAGGGTTCTGTAGGGATTCACATTTGTAGTTCTTAGATAATCTGGACGGGAGAAGGACGTGCCAATCCACTCCTGAAACAATCAGCTTTTGAAAACCCTATGAGGGTTGCTATGGGTTGGACCCGACTCCATGGTACCTAACAATAACAACAAAACAAAGATATTCTAGATTTTACTTCATTTTCAAATTTTTATTTATTTTTTGAGTGGGTAATCATCTAATTTAAAATATAAACAGCGCCACCACCTGGGGACCAAATGTTCAAACACATGACCTTTGGGGGACATTTGGGTAACACCCTGTCTTTGAGGTCCTGCTTTCTTTTTTTTTTTTTGCTTCCCTCCCCCCCACCCTTCTTTCTTTCTTTCTTGTCTTGCAGTGTAGCTGGCTCAGGATGGCCTTGAATGTGTGGTCCTCCTACACCTGCGCCCTGAGTGCTGGGATTACAGTCCTGTGGTGCCACAACTTGGTTGTTCTTGAGGTTTTTAAGTCAGCTGCTGAGGGAGTAATCTTAGGGAACAAAAGTCATGTAATTAAAGAAATTTTTTTTAATTGGTTATTTTTTTTAAAATACAGAAAATTAAATATTCAGAGTACATCTGCTCTTTTTACTTTTCTAAAGGATGACAACATGCTCTTAAGGACTGTAGTTATAATCCATGTCAGGCAGCACAAGTATGACATGACTTAAAGTTATTTTCTAGTGGTAAGCTCACTATTCTAATTTAGTTTTTCAGAAAGTTAACATGGGCTGCGGTGTGGCACAGTGTCAGAGTACTTGCCTAGCATGTGTGATTGACCTGGATTCCACCACAAGCAACACACACACACAACACATATACACACAAAAACACACCAAGTTAATAAAACTTTGGTATACCTGAAAAAGGTGATGACTAAAAGAAAAAGAGTAGGCAAGCCCTCTGATGCAAAGGATATCAATGATATTTACTCCAGTAATTATACCTGAGAGATGCCCCCAGCAACTATAATCTTTATAATAATTTTTTAATTGTTATTTCCTTGCCAAACATGAGTTTGGGGGCTGTGCAATTTTTAGAGAATAATTCATTGTTTTAAGTGTGAAATTTCAGCCTATAAAGAGTAATTTCAGTGTAAAAAAGAGTGCCCACTAACTTGCCTTATTATCTAAAAATTGTCGTAATGTTCTTGAAAATTTGTCCTTTGATTTTTGTTACATTTTCCTGTTAGGAAAAAATCTTTGAAACGGTCTTCTCGTAAGTGCTTGCTGCTGAAGCAGAGTCCACCTAACTGTGGGGGGATGGACGGAGGCGTGCCCATTTACTGTCAACATGTTCATGTGCTTGCTTACTTAACTGTTGCAGGGAGACCTTCTTGAACTCCAGCTTTCCCTAGTAGAAGACAACTAACACTAGAGCCACTTAAAGGAATTAGTTGAGGTATTGTTATTTTATAATTGAATCCATGTGTTTTAAAAAGTCCATGCCTGGGATAGTAGAACTTTTCTTTATCACATCACAAAATATCACAAATAGTTGGCTTTTTAATCAGTTGAATTAAAGTGAAATGTAACACAGGTTCTCAATGAAAAGTAAGTAGGCACTGTAACATTAAACCTCCCCACACAGCTCTACCATATTTATTTAATTGAATGAACTATAATTCAAAAGGGATGGATTAAATTACTACCAATTATTGAAAGTTTAGTTACATTTTTGGTGATTACACTGGGAAAAGTGATAGGAAAGTTATATTTTTGAAATGCTTATGTGTTATACCTTATAAGAATACCTAATTGCAATTCCTACTTTGGCTTGCTTGAAAGACTAGAAGACATAAACTTGGCAGTCTTGTTTTCAAATGGAATAAATATTTCCTGGAAATTTAGAATTCTGTAGTAATTTTGTAAACATATTTTCTCTGATGTCTGCTTTCTAACCCTACAACATAGATTATTTTAGGAATAACATGAAAAAATTGTACATTTCTTTTTTCTGAATTTCAAGTCATTTAGGAATTAAAAAATTTTCCTACTGCTTTAACTGTAGGGGGTCTCACTAAAAAGGATGTTGTTGTTGTTGTTAAGATGCCATCAAGTCCGGTCTAACTCATAGTGACCCTACGTACAACAGAATGAAACACTGCCCAACACTGTGCCGTACCTGGCACTATGTCAGGGCTTCTTTGCCATTCCTAGGGTTTTTGATGGCTGATTGTTTAGGGGTTGTTTTGGAGTTGGCTGCTTAGAGCATGCAGAGAAAACATTGTACCAAGTTGGATAGTGTGATTTACTTGAGCATCTTTCAACATACGCACTGTTTAAAAAAGGTGTACAATAGACACCACTATGGAACTGGTCTTTTCTGAAGTTTAAAATGCAAATTAAAGAACTGTAGAAGAAAGTGATGGAGAGTGTTATCATAACACATTAAAAACAATCAGATGTTATTTGAGAAGCAAATACTTTGTCAGGTGTTCTTGCATGGAATAAGATTAATTCCTTCCTCAGCAGGTATTATCGAGTTATCTTCTGTGCTCAGAGAGGAGCAAACCTGGGAGAAGAGGTCCCAGTAATTAAGGGCTCTAGTGAGGGCATCACATACACATGCACACATGTGCTCATGTCTCTGGTATGTGTGTGCGTGAAGGAAGACATAACAACTAAGTAAATAGCTATGTAGGTCATGCTTGAGTGCTCTGAAGGAGGGGAACCACATGTGTTACAGGGCAGCACAAGATGCTGCAGCACTTCCAGGTGCTGCATCCAGGGAGGATTCAGCGGGAAGAGTCCCTCTGCCTGTATTGTGCTGTCCTGTCACATTGCTTTCTGTCTGTCCCTTGCTCTGTTTGGAGTGAGAAAGCCTTTCCGGAATGCCCCAAGCTGACTCCCTGGAATGTTTCATTGGTCCCTGTTGAACCACCTGCCCACTCTGAACCCATCCACTCCAGAATTACTCCTGCTGAGCTGGACTGGGCAGGAATGAATGGGTAAACACATTGGGGATTTTGTTACAAAGCCTGGTAGTTAACAAACCCTGACCACTGTGGTTTTCATAATAATAATAATAATAATAATAATAATAATAATAATAATAATAATGTGTCTTGAGCATTTTCTGCATGGCCAACTGCATTCTAAGTTCTTTATGAGAATTATTTCATTTAATTCTTTTAACAACAGGCTGAGGGTAGGTACAGAACTCAGGCATCCGAGGATGAGCTTGCAGTGGACCTGGGATTCTAACCCAGCACTCTGATTCTAGAGCTCAAATCCTCAAAATGCATCCTGTGAACACTAGGACATATATTTTTAAACTATTCTATAGAAGTTTATTAATTATAGCTTAAAAAGAACTAAAGACCTAAATGGATAAGGCAGAAAACTCAATGATATGAAACCATGTTTCTCTATAGTGTAGAGCAAACAATGATTGTCTTTTTCACTAATTGTACAGCAGAGTCTGTCAACCTCATGTATGTCAAAACTGTCTTGATTAGGAATCATTTCATGTGTTCCTACTTGGTTTGGGGGGCTTTGGATCTATCTTCTTAACTTGGCTCATGCTAGTAGCACTGGCAAGGAGCTGAGTTCAGTGAGCCCTTGTCTTCTCTCTGAAGTTGTTTGAGCTAAGTTATACATTGTGGTAATCATGTAACTCATGTGTTAGTACCACTAAGATAGATTTCTCTCACAGATTTTGAATTGTTTTACTGGGTCCTTTTTTAGGATCACCCATCCTGTTTCTAGAAGTTTTAATAAATGCATATTCAATTTTGTAAACATAAGTGATGTTAGCAGAAGTTTTTCTTAAACTTAGTCTTCTAATTGTGCATATGTTTGTGGAAGTTGCATTAGATGCGAGATATGAATCATGGCTTTCATCTTTTTACCTTGGTACCTATAGATTCTGAGAGTACAGGTGGGCTGGTGTCTGCTGTCCTGAGGTGGCCTTGACTGACAGACAGCTCTCTGCTGTGTAGTACTGATCCCCCTAAAGGGAGCAGATGAGCAAGTCAGCTAGTTCAAGGGTTAGTCATAGAAATGAGGAAAAGTAAACCATCCAGTCTAGAAGGGACTATCTTGTTCTGTGGGTCAGACTTTTTTTATTTCTTTAAGTAGCAACATCTACCTTCAATATATATTAATTTCTGGTTCACTGTGGGGCTACTTTCTTATATTTTCACCTAAGGATGTTTAAAACAAAAACCCTATCCCAAACCCCACCATATACTACCTCTAAATACGGCCATCATTTAAAACCAAGGATATTTATTTTAACACCAGAAAGTTAGGAAGTCATCTCAAGAGTAGAAGATCTTATAAGAAGTCTGAATATTGAGGTGTTTATCTAACATTATCTTGATTTCTTTTCTCATGTTATGATGCCTGTTGAACACTTAGTTATGGACTTGCATTGTTAACAGTTAGGGAGGTGGAGGTTGAAAATGGTGATCTTGAAGCAACGGAAATGTTTTCTAAGCTGATTGTGAGATATGGTTTAGTTAAGTAAGATCTCTGCTGTAGTCTAAAGCCTGGGATCAGCTCAGGTTAGCATTGCTAACCAGACAATTATTTCCCGTCCTAGAGAACACTGGATTGCATTAACCCAGCTCACCTTTATTTTTCCTTAAAGAAGAATGGTGATAGGTTTTAGAGATGTGTTTCATAGTTTTCTTAACATAGCCCATAATACAGGCTTTAGGAGTCAGTGATAGTTATTTAACAACAACAGGCAGGTTTTACTTGGAGAAAATAGGTTAAAAATAGTCTTTCTAAAACTGTGGCTTCTCAAGTTACCTCATCTTGGACATGCTATTTTCTAAAGTGCTTTTCTTTCCCTTTGGGTATTTCAGCTGCTCCGACCTCTTCCACAGTCTGACTGCCATAAATTCATTGGGGAAAGGTTTTAATTCATACTATAGACAGTTCCCTCTAAGCATCCAAGATCTGGGGGCCACCATCAGTGCCACCTCCCCATGGCCCTGTAAAGCTGTGGGGAAGTTGTGTGGACACCTGGTGTATGGCATTGTACAGTTTTCCTGTGGCTGTAAGATGGGCGGAGTGGGGATTAGGAAGACTAGCTTGTGTTTTCAGCTCTGCTACTGATTTGATATTTATTCTCAGCTCAGTTTTTTAGCCTTTCCTTGTGACTTTGTTGTCTCTAAAACCTTGGCTATTGAATGTATATAAGCTGACCACACTGTTCAGCTATGATACAGCTGGGGACAGAACAAGCACCCCTGAAAGGTGGCTGAGGCTTTTCTGATCTGGGAAAGTGACTGAGGACCTGTCCCACCCTACCTCCCCAGCCCAGGTCTTTCACATGCCTGGAAGAAGCTGCTAATATGGTAAGCATGGATATGCATGGCTTTCTGGTCCTCGAGATTCTCCTTTATCACTTTTTCCTACCTAGAGGAATTTTTTGGTGTAACAACTCCCCCTAATCCTTTGACAGTTGCCTGTGGGTTGTTAACCTGGCAGTTTTCCCAGAACCTTCAAGTGGGCAAGACTGGTCTCCAGGGAGGAAGAAGGGATCCAGTATGAAACCTGCTCTCATTTACACAATGATGGTATGTTAATGGTCCTTAGGCACTGTACTCATTCCTTCAACAAGTATTTATTGAGCTTCTGTTAAGTGCTAGGAACTGGGTAATGGACAAGTGACATAAATTGGTAAGTTTGATTATAATTTTTAACCCAGAACAAGCTCAATATTTTGTTCTCATTGTCAGATGGACAACTAGGTGTTTGCTTCCCGTTCCTTTCTTCTTATAAGCACAACCACTGTATTATTTGCAATCAGCTTTTGTTTAGGAAAGGATGATATTTTACACTTTTCTTTAGCAGTTGCAGTGACTCTATGACTGCATTGTGGCCAAAAATACAAGAGGAAGTCTTTCTCTCTCTCTCTCTCTCTCTTTTTTTTTTTGGCCATATTGGAGGGCTGAGCCCAGAGCCTCATGCATACTTTGAAAATACTCTACCACTGAGTTGTACCCTAAGCCCCTTTGTTATTTTTTATCTAGAGACAGGGTCTCACTAAGTTATGTGGGCTGCCTCTGGCCTCAAATTTATAATCCTCCTGCCTCTGCCTCTCGAGTTGCTGGGATTACAGGTGCAAGCCAGCACACCCAGCAACAGAAAGTGCTTTGAAGGGCTTCTGGAAAAGCTGCTTAAAAGGAGTTGGGAGACCCCTTTTCCTTTACCTTTCTCTTTCTGCTGCCTGATATACAGATGTGAGGTCTGGAGCTCTGATAGTGATTTTGGAGGATGTGCTAAACTTGAGGATAGAAGCCAGAAAGGTAGAAGCAGCCTAGGTCCTTGATTATTGTTGACCCAGTGAGGAACTGCCCTGGTGGCCAGTGGTGGACTTATTGATGTGGAGTGTGTTGGGTTCTGACTTACATATAGCTGCACCCGATCCTGCAGGAGGAAGCCCGTATTTTCCTGGCCCTCTCTAACCTTGCAGCATGATTGTGAACACTATCACTAAGCCAACTTCAGGAGGAAGGTTTCTAATGTGCTTGTCCTTCCCTTAGGGCCCTAGTGGCCTGGTGGAGCCTTTCCAGATTGGAGGTAAGGAAGTTCTCAGATTAGGAAACATCAATGGTATGATTCCTAAACAAATATATTTGAAAATATTTTAAAACAGTGGTTCCCAAAGCATCCTTCTGAGGTTGGCAGCACTGGCATCAACCTGGGAATTTTTAGGAATCTTGAGGCCGTTTCCCAGTCCTAGTAAATAAGAACTCAGGGGAAATATGTGTTTTCATGAGTGACTTGGATGCAGGCTGAAGTTTAAGAACCATTGCTGTGGGGCTGGAGGTGTAGCTTAGTGGTAGAAGTGTTAGTGCACTTGCCTTGCATCTGTGAGGCCCTGAGGAAAAACACAGAAAGAAAAAGAAAGAGAAGCAAAAAGGACCTCTGCTATGTGGCCTTCTGCATCTTGCCGCTCAAACAAAATGGCATGTGCATATGAGCATGGCCAGGCGACAGTGGGTGGGTTAGGCTTGAAGTTGTTGAAGATAACCACTCAGTTCTGTTTAAGTTATTTACGCTAATTTACTGCTGAGTGCACAAATGAGCACTTCAGAAGATGCATACATTCATTCAAGAGATCAGTATACCTGCCAGGAAGTAGGGACAGCTCCTCAGTGCCTCCTAGTGTCTCCAGAGGCATGTGTGCCATTTGTCAGTCACTGCAACCCAAACAGGGTAAGAACCCAGAGCTGCCCAGTACTAAAGGAAGGTACATTTTTCTTGAACAGGAAAAGTGATTTCACATTTGGGAATCTGTGCATTTAATGTTCTCTGTACTATTGCCAAACTATCTCAATGAAAAACAGACAAATTGCTTGAAAAAGACAGCGTATTCCAATTGACTCACTATGAAACAGAACACACAAACAGTAGTATCTATCAAAGAAATTGATGTCATTGTCAAAAATCTCTTATCACACATACAGGAAATCCCACCAAACAAATAAACCAAGGCCGGCAGGCTTATACTGAACAATGTGGAGGAGTCAGTCATGCACCTTTCCCAGAGAGGATGGATGCGGGAGTTGAGAACAGCAGGTACAGAGGCTCCAGCATAAGAACCTGCTTGGTGAGGTCTCTGTACAATAACTACATTGTCCATGACCCATGAGAATGTGGCAAGTTGTTTGTGTGTTATTCTAATTGGAATTGGAAAGTAGAAGAAAATTGTGCTCTGGATCTTGATTCAACAAGCCCTTTGCTCTGTGAAGAGCAACAAGGGAACAGGGGGTCCAGTTAGGAGGCTGTTCGAGTACTTTGGACCAGAGGACATGGTAAGAAGAAGTCAAGTTTGGGATCCATTACAGAGACTGTATGGAAGATTTGCTACAGGATTGGACTTGAGGAGATGAATTTTTCAGTGAGAGAGTTTTAGATGCAAGTAATGGTGACATAAGCAGAGGAAGAATAATGATAGCATTTGAAACCACAGACCATACAACTGTAAATTGGTTGATTTACCTCTGCCACTTATTTTCTGGAGTAGCAATACTAATTTCTGACAATTAGACTTCAATCCCAAACTAATCAGAAGAGGCAAAGGTGGTTACTACATATTAGTAAAAGGAACAGTCCACCAGGAAGTCATAATGATACTTAATATTTGTTCACCAGATATAGGTGCACCTAGCTTCATGAAACAAACTTTACTGGTGATAAAGAAGCATATCAGGCTAGAAACAATAATTATGGGAGATTTCAGTATCCTACTTTCTTCAAGAGACAAGTTCTCAAAGCAAACTATTAGCAGAGAAAGGATGGACTTAAAGAGCACTATAGGCCACCTGGACTTTACAGATGTCTATACAATGTTCTATCCATCAGATGTGGAATACACATTCTTCTCAGCAACACATGGAACTTTTTCTAAAATAGACCACATTTTAGTCCACAAAAATGGGTCAACAAATAACAAAAAAAACTGAAACCATCCCCGGTACCTTATCAGATTATAATGGAATAAAACTAGAACTCAAAAGCAAGAAAAATTTCAGAACTATTACTTGTACATGGAGACTAAATAACACACTTCTGAATGATCAGTGGGTCATCAAAGAAATCATAGAAGAAATTAAAAAATTCCTGCAATCAAATGAGGATGAAAACAAACCTTCCAAAATTTATGGGTATAGCAAAGGCAGTTTTAAGAGGGAAATTCATAGCCATGAGTGCCTTCATCAATAAGTTAAGACAGGCACGATTAAATAACTTAATGACACATCTTAAGACACTATAAGGCCAATAACAAGCCAACCCCAAAAGGAGTACACAGAAAGAAATTATCAAGATCAAGGCAGAAATTAACAATCTAGAAACTAAAAGGATAATATAGAGAATTAATACAACCAAGAGCTGGTTCTTTGAAAAAGTCTACAAAATTGACACTCCCTTATCCAGACTCACCAAAAAAATGAGAGAAAAGGCCCAAATTAAAAAAAAAAATGACAAAGGTGATGTAACGATGGATATCAACAGAATCCAGAATATCATTAGAGACTATTTTGAGAAATTGTACTCCTAAACAAAACAAAAGTACAGAAGAAAAGGATAAGTTCCTTAAAACATACGAATTACCAGAACTAAGCCTGGAGGATATAAGCAAATTAAGCAGACCTATTACATTCACCAAATTAGAGACAGAGATAAAAACCTTCCAACAATGAAAAGTCCAGATCCTGATGGATTCACAGCTGAATTCTATTAAACTTTCACAGAAGAATTAATAATTATTCTTCTCAAGTTATTTCATAGAATAGAAAAGGAAGGGATACTTCCAAACTCATTGTATGAAGCCTGTATCATCTTGATACCAAAACTGGATAAAGACTCTTCAAAGAAAGAGAACTAAAGACCAATATCCCTGATGAGCATTGATGCAAAAATCTTCCATAAAATTCTGGCAAACTGAATTCAGCAACACATAAAAAAGGTCGTACACCACAGTCAGATGGCCTTCATTCCATAGATGCAAGGCTGGTTCAATTTATGGAAATCAATTAATGTAACTCAACATATCAGGAGACTTGCAGACAGAAGTCACATGATCATCTCAATTCATGCCCACAATAAAAGTCCTGAAGAAATTGGGTATAGTAGGAACCTATCCCAACATCATAAAGGCCATCTATGACAAATCTACAGCTGACATCATATTAA
The DNA here is from genome assembly GCA_007922755.1 of Pedetes capensis. Lineage (NCBI taxonomy): Eukaryota > Metazoa > Chordata > Mammalia > Rodentia > Pedetidae > Pedetes > Pedetes capensis. The sequence goes on along the minus strand of VMDO01000073.1, from coordinate 399,818 downwards.
ATGTGGAAAAATTGAAACCATCCCAAGATCAGGAACAAGACAAGGATGTCTGCTGTATTCTCTCTTATTCATATTATGATTGGAGTCCTAGCCAGAGCAATCAGGAAAGAGAAATTAAAGGAATACAGATAATGAAAGAGGAGATCAAATTGTCCTTATTCATAGATAACATGATCCTCTACCTAAAAGACCTCAAAAATTCCACTAGAAAACTCCTACAGCTAATTAGCTTCTTTAGCAAAGTAGCAGGATACAAAATTAACAATCAAAAATCAGTCACCTTCCTTTACAACAATAGTGAACAGGAAGAAAAGGAAATCAAGACAATAATCCCATTCACAATAGTGCACCAAAAAATTAAATACTTAGGTATCAACTACCAAAGATCCTAAGGACCTTTACAAGGAAAACTTCAAAACATTAAAAAAAGAAATAGCAGAAGATACTAGAAGATGGAAAGACCTGCCTTGTTCATGGATCAGTAGAATTAATATTGTGAAAATGGCTATACTACCAAAAGCGACTTACAGGTTTAATACAATTCACATCAAAATTCCAATGTTAGACTTTGCAGAAATAGAAAAAACAATCCTAAAATTCATATGGGAGCATAAAAGACTGTGTATAGACAAAACAATCCTAAGCAGCAAAAACAGTGCAGGAAGTATCATAATATCTGACTTCAGACTGTACTACAGGGTCATAGTGGTAAAAACAGGTTGGTACTGGCATAAAAATAGGCTTGAATATCAGTGGAACAGAATTGAACACCCAGAGATACACCCACACACCTGTAGCCACCTGGGTTTTGACAAAGAGGTTAAAGACATTCAATGGAGAATAGATAGCCTCTTCAACAAAGGGTGCTGGGGAAATTGGATATCCATTTGCAGAACACTGAAACTAGACCTTTATCTCTCAGTCTGTATGAGTGTCATCCCCAGATGGATCAGAGACCTCAACATAAAGCTGGAAACCTTAAACTACTGGAAGAAAAGATAGCAAATACCCTCTAACACATAGGGATACGCAAGTATTTCCTTAACAAGACTCCAGTTGTCTAGGAAACTGTGTTGTGAAGTGACAAATGGGATTACATGAAATAAAAAGCTTCTGATCCTGCAGCTGTACCACACTGGCATCTGATCCCATCAGAGCTGGGAAGTTAGGCAAGGTTGGGCCTGGTTAGTACTTGGATGGGAGACCACCTAGGAACACCAGGTACTGTAGGCTTGGGAGAAGGATCTGGCAACCCACTTCCCTCACCCCCCCCCCCCAAAAAAAAACCCCAAAACTACCAGTCAGTCATTGAAAACCCTATGAATAGCAGAAAAGCACTAACAGTAGTGTTTGGCCTATTGTACGTAGGGTCACTGTAAGTTGGACACCAACTTGACAGCACCTAACAGCACCAACATAAGCTTCCTTGAAGGAAAACAATCATTAGAGTAAAGGGAGAGCCCAGAGAATGGAAGAAAATCTTTGCATCCTATACATCTGACAGGACTAATTTCTAGAATATACAAAGAACTTGAGAAATCAAACATCAAGACAACAAATAACCCAATAAATAAGTAGCAATGGAACTGAACAGACAGTTCTCAAATGAAGCAGTATGAATAAACACAATAAACACAAGAAAAAATGCTCAATATCCCTAGCCATTAGAGAAATGCAAATCAAAACAACACTAAAATTTCCATCTCCAGTAAGAATAGCTAAGATTAACAAAATAAGTAATAACAAATACTGGAGAGGATGTGGAGAAAAAGGAACCCTTTTATACTGCCAGGGGAATGTAAATTAGTTCAGCCACTTTGGAAATCAATATGAAGTTACTTTAAAAAACTAAGAATAGAACTGCCATATGACCTAACTGTATCCCTCCTGGGAATATAAGATAAGTCATCATACCACAGGGACACCTACACTTCCATATTTAATGCAGTGCTCTTCACAGTCTCAAAGGTATGGAATCAACCAAGATGTCCATCCATAGAGGAGTGGATTGAAAAATTGTGGTATATATACACAATGGAATATTACTCATCAATAAAGAATGAATGACATTATGTTTTGCAGCAAAATGAATGGAACTGGAAAACAGCATCTTAAGCAAACTAAGCCAGTCCCCAAAAGAGAAATACCATTTGTTCTCACTTATATGTGGGACCTACATCTAACTTAAAGGAAGAAAAAAGAGTGTACATATATAGATGTATTAAAAAGAACAATCATATTTATCTAAGAAGGTAAAAAATAATCAGCACAGAAAGAAGAGGGAAAGAGATCAGCGAGTGGGAGTGGAGGTTGGGGAAGGGTAAATGGGGAGAATGGAGTAAATGGGGAAGGGTAAATGGGGAGAGGAAAATCTCAAAATATATGATGCAACCATATAAATACAGGGGGGAAATAGGGGAAAGGGAAAAAATCAATGAGAATATAACTCATAATTGCATACAATTTTTATTACATATTAAAATTCCAACCTGCAGCCGTACCACTGTGGTGTCCAATCCCAATCTAAGCAGGTTTGAGCCTGGTTAATACTTGAATGGGAGACTGCCTGTGAACACCAGGTGCTGTAGGCTTGGGAGAAGGACCTGGCAACCCACCCCCAACAAACAATCAACCATTGAAAACCCTACGAATAGCAGAGAAGCACTGATGATAATGTTTCACCTGTTCTACATAGAGTCACTATGAGTTGGACACCCACTCAATGGCACATAATAACAATTGAAATTCCTACATTTTTCTTCTCTTGTTTAGTTTATATAGTTCTGTAAAATATGTAAGTTGATGACTATGTAAATAAAAGTGATTTAATAGTTTCATAATGGATATAGCAAAAGACTTTTCACTCTGTACCCTACCAACATTTATAAAGACAAAAAAAAAAAAAAGGTGAAAAAACGTTGAAAAACAAAAAAGAAATTACCTCTCCTTGCAGAAATACCAACATGTAGAAGACCAGGAAACTGACCTTCCTTTGATGTTAGTCCACAGCTGTGGTGATAGGAACTTAATACACGATGTACATTGATGTGTGGAGAAAAGATTCTGAGGGGTAAGCCTATCAAAATAAAGATAACCCAAGGTAATAGTAATGAAACTGCCTAGAAGAAATTTCCTTAAGAACATAAGACAGTCAAATCACGGATGTTTCGAAAATCAGATTGTTCAAAGATAACTCAACTTAGCCTTGAAGGGTTTAGCTCAGTTGTTAAGAGCGCTGCTGTGCATCCTCTGAAGCCCTCGGTTTGATCCCCAGTACTGCAAAAACAGAAGGACCTGGCAGCCCACTCCTGCGGGCATGGCACAGTGTCAGAAAGTGTTTTGTTTTGTTGTACATAGGGTTGCTATGAGTCAGATCTGAGTCAATGACATGGAACAACAACAAACCTCAAGGGAAATTACACCCTTCGGACCCTGTAAGAAAGAGGTTAAACACAGATCATCTTAGTGATAACTTTTATTCTTACAAAATCATTTGTCTTCCTGAGAAGTTATGTGATCATTTAAAATTTTTTGTTCCTTTACTTTTGTGTAGATACTTCTCCCATCAGCCCTCAAGCCTCTCCCTCACCCATGATTTTTCATCCAGATACATCCATCTACCCAGAAACATGGTGAAGCCACTGAAGTCATCCTTAGCTACCCGGAATGCTGTGGTGTCCAAGTAGAAGGTAGTTTAAAAGTTAACCACATTCTAGTTAATATAAATGGTCTAGAAAATGCATGCAATTGTTCTGACAAGATAAAAACAAAGTTCACTACAGGAAAAGTTTCTGTCTTAAACAGAACTGGAACCCAAGGACATGTAGAAAAATATTACCAAGTAAATGATAGAGAAGACTTAGATAGAGAGGGTGGGATGGGGAGGAAGCATACAAGACGGTAAGGGGGAACCTATATGAATAGTGTACATCAAAATGCATATATGGAAATGTCACAATGAAAAGCATGTCAGAATGAATCACATTAAGGTATACATTAAAAATTTCTAATAAAAAAAAAAGTTGACCACATTCTCCAAATCATTACAGAAAACATTGTTTTGTAAGTCTTTTAAAAAAAGCCTTGTCACATGAAACAAAAATCGTGGCCTAAATGTCACAGCAGTCTTCACACCGGGCTTTCACAGTGGGCCTACTGTACTATGTCTGGAGAAACTTGGCATTTTGTGTAAGAAAAAGTCAATAACAGGAACTCAATCATAAATGCCCTGGTTTCCTGCTAATACAGGAGTCTCAGCTCCTGACTTGCACTAGGCACAAGTTTAAATAACAGCTGGCAACAAAGCCTGACAGGGAAGGTAGTATTATTTTTAAATTGTGGAATTGTTTTTCATAAATTTCTTTTCTTACATATTCCTTTCCAATTTTGCCATCATTTTTCATTTCAAAATTGAATAAATGTCTTCAAAGTGACAGGAAAAACTACATTGAATCAATAAATGTTAACTCCCCGCAGCCCCCCAGTGGCCTAAAATAACTTTGGTACATAAGCATCAGCCTTTATTAATTGGACAAGCCTTCAAAAATGAGGAAAGGTAATTTATGTTGGCAATTTGATTAACAGGCTTCCTATGAACACACATTCCTATAAAGTCAACTAGTATGAACCATTCACGACACACATGAAAAGTTCTTAGAAACCTTTCAAATGAAAACAGTTTAATACTCACGGCAAAGGGCGCGCTCAGCCCCCACCTGGGCGCCTACGTTACTCGACTCAGGGTAACTCTCTGCAGACCCTGTCAAGTGCGAGAGGCCAGGATTGCTTCTCCCCATCCCTGCCTCCCATCTGAGGGCTTGTTTTGTTTCCTTCACTGCTCCAGCCACTGTCCTCTCGTGGTCTGGAACCCAGCACATGGCTTGTCTTTGTCAGAGCAGGAGGAGTGGAGAACAGTGGCAGCCAATCCTCTCCAGGTGAACCACAGCACCCTTGCTATTGTGTCAGAGTCGGGTAGCACCTGGTCCTCCCGTGCTGCTCCGGGATGCAGGCCACAAGCCTCATCTCTGAGCGTGCACTGCGATGACCTGGCTTGCCTGGTTTCCCTCCCCTCTGACTGAGGCGAACAGAGAATTGGGAGGTAGCTGAGCAGATGTTTGAACTGGAACTAGACATTGAAGCCTTCCAATGCTAGAGAAAGTTGGGGGGGAGGCCGGGGAGAGAGAGAGGGAGATGGAGATGGAGATGGAGATAGATATTTGGTGATAGTATTACATGTCTGTGCTAAGGCCACATCTACATCACCCAGAGCCAGCCAGCTAAGTGCAGCTCCCATTTTACCACAATGTAGTTGTTTACTACAAGCTTATGTCTATTAACAGCAGTACTCATGGCTGACTGAGATAGCATTGGAAAGTACCCCAGACGCTGAGCTGAGAACAAACAAATGTTACTATTTAAAAAAAAAATTCCCCCTAAAAGTGCTTTCTCTAAAGTTAATAGTTAATAGTTTTTAAAAACAATTTCATCTCTTTTTCATTCTTATAATACTTAAATATCTTCTGCGCTGTCCTGGTCCCGTCTTAGTCTTGCTACCACATTGAACATCTTCACAATGAGCTGAGCAGTAAAAGGACACATGGAAAGAGCTTGGTCTCAACACCTGGGCCACATAAAGCTAAGGACACCTTAGCTCTTAGCTCTGAGAGACACTGGAGAAGCCCAGAGGTGCTGGGTACACTTAGCTCTTCCACGAATCCATGCATGCTATTTGGCTGGATAGACCTGGGGAATAGTTACATGAGATTAGGGTTGCTAAAGTGTCATCAAAAGTTAGAACATTGTGAGTGCTTATTTATAGTTGCAGTGGAATTGGGTTGAAAATGGGGATGCTGTGTGGGTGTGGGGCAGAGGGTATATGAGAAGTCTCTGCCATCTGCTCAACTTTGCTGTGAACCTAAAACTACTTAAAAAATGAATTTATCACTGAGATGATTTATATTTTGTTCTTTATAACATATATTAGGTTAAACCTTATGAACTTACCATGTTCAACCACCTTGTTGTTGTTGTTGTTGTTAGGTGCCGTTGAGTCGGTATGACTCATAGCAACCCTCAGAGGGTTTTCAATGGCTGTTTTGGGATTGCCTTGGGAGTGGATTTCCAGGCCCTTCTCCCATTTTTGCAGTGCTGGGAATTGAACTCGGGACCTCAGAGACTGCAGTGCAGCGCTCCCCCAACTGAGCTAAATCCCAGCCTCAACCACCTTTATTGTTGTTAGGTGCTGTCGAGTCGGTATCCGACTCATAGCGACCCCCTGTACAACAGGGGAAACACTATTGTCAGTGCTTCTTTGCTGTTCATAGGGTTTTCAATGGCAGATTGATTTTTGGGAGGGGGTTGCCAGGTCCTTCTCCCATCAACCACCTTATACCCATAGAAATGACAACATTGTATAAAATTTAGTCTCCAGAGTTCAGGCAGTTGCTGTTATGGTCGCTCATTTAAGAATTTGCCAGGCTCTAATTCAGTCTTCTCCCGGGGTCTGTGGCCAGGCTGTAGCCGGGCTGAGGACAAGCTCAAAGCGTAGAATGCAGGATTCCAGGAACTGCAGAGTCTCACGGAATCCTCAGGGGGCAGCTGACTCTGGAGCTCTGAAGTATCACCTTCCCAGCTGTGTTAATTAGGATTTGTGTTGCTGTGGCCAAAATATTTGACAGAAGCAACTTAAGGAAGGAAAGGTTTATTTGGCTCATGATTTCAGAGTTTAAGTCCATAGTGACAGGGAAGACATGGCCGAGGAGCTGAGTCTGTGGCAGCAGCAGCCTGTGGTGTAGGCTTTTCAAATCATGGCAGACAAGGGCAGAGAGACTTGGCTGGAACGAGGGCCCAGGTATCATCTTTAAAGGGTTTTCCCCAATGACCTACCTCTTTCAGCTTCGTCCCACCTCTCAAAGGTCCCACAGCCTTCCAAAATAGTGCCACCAGCTGGGGACCAAGTGTTCAGATATAAGTGTGGGGGCATTTTATATTCAAATGACAGTACCACCTTAGAATATAATCGAGCTGCCTCTGGAGTTCTTCCTCGAGTGGACTGCCCTGACCGGCACACTCCAGGGCACTTGGGAGGCCCTGCAGGAGCACCGAGGAGATGTGCCCTCTCCTCGTGGGTGCACTTGGCTCATCCATGAATTCATGCGTCATTTTTCTTGATGTATTTGCAAATCTGTCATGTGCAGTCCAGCGGTGAGGAAAGTTGTTTTGTCTTTTTGATGAGTTCTCATCTTTTCCCTCTCACCAATTTGAAATGTTCCTCTTTACCCCTGGCAATATCTTCTTTTTTAAAGTCTGCTTTGTCTGATAGTAATTAGTTAGTGTTTGCCTTATGTATCTAGATATGTTTGTTGTTGATTATTACCTAATCTGTTTATTTAGATGTGAAGCTTCTGGCCATTTTAGTTATTTGGGAAACAGTTTATTAACACACAAGAAAACCACAAAGCTATCTAGGGGTTAAAGTAAATGCCATGAGCCTTGAGCACTAGTGTGTAATGAGACCTTCCCTTCTACTGCAGGGATTCTAACTGGTCTTCCTGCCCTATTCTCGCTTCCCTGGATTCCCTCTTCAAGAGGGTGACAGAATGACCTTTTAAATGTAAGCCAGATCATGTCCCCCAAACCATCCAGTGGCTTCTTATCTCACCCAGAAAAGGTCAAGTCGTTCCTGGGGTCTGTGCTTCAGCCAGTTGCTCCTGCCACATGTTGGCCTTACTCTCTTCCTTTTCCCCCTGCTGGCCTCAGCCACTCTGGCCCTTAACCCTTCCTTGAATACACCAGTCATAGTCTGGGCGCCGGGCCTTTGCACTCCCCACGTCATTCTACCCCAGGCGTCCGTGTGGTGTGCTCGCTTCCTACACGTATCTGCTGAGATGTTATCCTCTTCCTGAGACCCTTAGAATGGCAGCCTGTCCCTCCCCACTGCTGTACCCTGCCTTACTTATTATGTCCGTAACACTTCATCCTGTGGCACCTGTCTCCCTCATGTAGAGTGTAAACTTCTGAAGTGTAGGGACTTTGTTGTGTTTACAGCTGGAATCCCTACTGCCTAGAATAGTATCTGACACACAGGAGATGCACAGTGAACATTTAATTAGTGAATAAGCAGAGCTACTACACATGGACTAAGGCTTCCAGACGACAGTGTTCGTCTGTATTACACACAATCCCTCAACCTTTCTGACCTGCTGTGGTCTGGAATAGCATTTACTATACGGCTTAGAGTTTTTACCCTTTATCTTTTAGAAATCCATAATCCCCCAACTTTCCACCTAAAAAAAATATATATATACATATATATACATATACATATATATATATGTAAGTGTATGTATATGTGTGTGTGTGTATATATATGTGTGTATGTATGTATGTATGTATGTATATGTGTGTGTGTGCGTGTGTGTGTGTGTGTGTGTGTGTGTATTTTATATCTATTCTATGCCTGGGACTATTTTTAGGTATTGCTGAAAAGTGGTTAATAAGCAGACAAGTGGATTAGAGTCCCACAATTCAGGAGTTTATTCTTGAATGAAGAGGACTGAAACAAATGAAGATAATCTCAATAAATGATAAATACCATGAAAATAGTTTTGGGTGTAGAGATTGAATTGTCTTGGGGCCCCGGGCATTGCATTAGACTGTAGGGAAGAAGGCTTTTTGAGGAGGTGTCATAGGAACTGAAAAGGAGAGAAGGAGCCAGCAGCCTGGAGGAGGTGTTTAAGGCATCAAGAAGAGGTGGTGACATTGCATTCTAGCAACCAGAGGAAGGCCCATGTGGCTTCAAAATACATAGGGAGAGGTGTGAGTGGGGAGGGAGGCAGGGAAAGAGAGTGGAGCCATGTGAGGGGCAGAAAGTAAGCAGGGGATAGATTGTGTTGGATCTTGTAGGCTGTAGAAGCAAGATAACATTTTATTCCACTTGAAATGAGAAGCCAATGGAACGACATCTGATTTATAGAGATCTCTAGCTGCGGGGGAGTTGTTGTGTCAGAGAGTAAATTTATTTTGGGTTCCTGCTACGGTGTAACAGAGAGACTTTAGTATAAAACTTAATTTTTATTGCCACTCATAAAACTAGAATCTTTCATTAAATGGCTTTTTGGAAAATGTCAATTATTGAATAAACAACAGCATGTGTTGTGGATGTGAAAGTTAAAAACGCAAAGTAAATAGTCTAAATATTTTTATCATTATGACCAATAAGAAATGAACATTGTTGGATTATAAAATCTTTATGAAGTAGGAAATTGCATTTTCAAACTTAGGGTAGGGAAATGAGTACATGGTTAGAAATTAGAGATTCAACCTTATGAATAAGATACTGTGTTCTTGCTCTAGGGTAACAATGGCCTGAGTTAGTGACTTTGTACACCATCCTCTTTCTGCCCTTCCCACCTGAAGAGTAGTCTCACATGGGTTAGTATAATTCTACTGGCTTGGTTCCATGATCTCTGTCCTTTCTATCCAGACACTGTAAAGTTCAAAATGCTCATTTTTTTTTTTGAACTTGAGAAATCTCCTGTGGTGTAGAAAATACAATAGTTCCATTATTATTCCAGTTTCACGCAATCATAATGTTCTGATTCTATAAAATACCTTATAGCAGTAAAATGAAAATTTTCTTCCTCAGTCCTTATTTGCAACTGTTTTTCTTTATTGCTCAGTTTTCGTGTCAGTGTGTGTGTGTGTGTGTGTGTGTGTGTGTGTGTGTGTGTGTGTGTTTGTTTATGTTTCTGATCCAGTGATCTCTGGGACATGGTTTTAAATTCATATAACATTGGGCCTTTTGGTCATTGAATAGTCCTATCATGCTTTTATGTTTTAATTAATTGTTATTGGTAATTTTTAATGTACAATTTAATGAGTCTCATTATGACACTTTAATACATGCATTTCATTGTACATTGCTCATGTTTACCTCCCTCTTACCCTCTCATGAACCCCCTCCCCCACCCCCTCCCTTCCCATCAATGGTCCCCTTTCCTCTTGTATGCCTTTTTGTGAGTATATCTATATATGTATGTCCCAATTTTTCCATAAGGGCAAAATACATGAAATTTCCTTTCTTTTCTCCTATTACCCTTTCTTCTTGCCCCTCCCCCTTTCTTTAGTCCTTTATCTTTCCCTGCATAGGCTCATTCTACTTTCCTGACCTCTGTGGTTTAATACTGAATATATATTGAAGTTTTACATCCACATATGAGAGAAAACATGCAAGGTATATCTTTCTGGATCTGGCTTATTTCACTTAAAATGATGATCTCTGGTTCCACTCATTTTCCAGCAAATGCCATAATTTTGTCCTTCTTTATGGCTGAATAGAACTCCATGGTGTGTCTATACCACAGTTTCCTTATCCCTTTATCTGTTGATGGACACCTAAGTTGATTCCACATCTTGGCTATTGTGAATAATGCAGCAGTAAACATGGATGGGCAGTTATCTCTGTGGTATATTGACTTGTATTCCTTTAGATACATACCCAGGAGTGGTATCCCTGGCTCATATGCTAGTTCTATTTTTAGTTTTTAGAGGAACCTCCATACTGATTTCCGTAATGGTTGCACCAATCTGCATTCCCACCAGCAGTGTAGTAGTAGACTTCCTTCTTCCTGTAATTTCGCCAGCATTTGTTGTTTCTTTTTTTGACGGTGGCCATTCTGGCTGGAGTGAGATGGTATCTCAGCGTCATTTTGATTTGGATTTCTCTGATGGCTAAGGATGTTGAACACTCTTTCATGGGATTGTTGGTCATTTGTATTTCTTCTTTTGAGAAGTCTGTTCAGTTCTTTTGCCTATCTTTTTTTTGATTGGATACTTTGCTTTTTGGTGTTTAATTTTTTGAGCTAATTGTATATTCTAGATATTAATCCTCTGTATGATGTATAGCTGGCAAAGATTTTCTTCCATTGTGTAGTCTCTTCACTCTGATAATTGTGTCCTTTGCTGTACAAAAGCCTTTTAATTTAATGCAATCCAATTTGTCAATTCTGCTTTTACATTTTATAAAAGAAAACTAAACAATGAAAACTATGTCATTGAGGGGGATGCAAAGTAAATTAGTTATGGCAAAGACTTCAAAGCCTCTCAATGGTTTGGATATTCCCTCCCTCCCTCCCTTCCTTCCTAACTTCTTTCCTTCCTTCATGGGGGGTTGAACCCAGGGCCTCTTGCATGCTAGGCAAGTGCTCTACCACTGAGTTTCACTCCTAGCCCCTTTTTAACTTTTGTTTAAAATTTTGTTGACAAGGTCTCACTGAGTTGCACAGGCTGCCTCTGACCTTGAACTCACGATCCTCCTGCCTCAGCTTCCCAAGTTGCTAGGATTACTTGCGTGTGCCACAGCACCTGGTGTGGACATATTTTGCTTTCTAGCAATTTTTTTTCTAGTAAAGGGCAGAGAGTGATGATACATGATATACCTGTGAATGAGCTGGCCCTTTCTTCAGGAATTACATAATTTGTGCATGTCTGTCTGAATATACATATGTACATTCATATCCATATTTCTCCTCATGGGCTGAAAATTAACCCCTTAGCTCCTGGTGCCAATTCTGCATTCTTTGTTTTTTCCTTCTTTGTTGTTTCTCTGTCTACAGTGGCTCCTTCCCTTAGTGAATTCCCCATACATTCTTATTGTTTGCTTACAGAGACCCAGTGGGAAGATAAGCATCATTTCCCTGTTGTGGATGAGGACAGAAGGATCAGAAAGGTTACCTTGTGGTACCTCTCTGATGATAAATGACACGGCTATGACTTGAACCCAGGCCTTCTGACTCTGGTGTGTGTCGTCTTCCACTGATTCTTGTGTTGTTTCTCAATCTCAACTTCTTAAAGAAATGAGGCTGCCCGTGGATGTGCAGCTTGTCCCACAGTGGTGCCGTGAGAAGGAGGTGGCCCTCTGTATGTGGAGGGTACCATCCCTTGCCATTCATACCATGCTGCAGACCTCATGGTGTCTCTTCCTTTGATTGTTACAATGCTGGCTGTCTCGTGGAGCACCTAGAATTAGAAAGTGTTAAATTAAAGCCCTGGTATCTTGTTGGAATATTTCAAGGACATGGGACACTTTGATTTGCACTGGGGAAGATGTCAAACATGTGTCTCACTTTTTGATTTGTTCACGGTGGAGCCAGAGCTTCTCTAGCTGCACTGCTCCCCTGGGAAGGCACACAGTACAGAGCCAGGCAGGACTTTTATGGGAAATATCATCATTTTTATAGACCTGGCCCTTGACGTGGTCAGGTTTAGCAACTTACTGGGGACCACACAGGAGCAGAGCTGCAGGAACAGCTGGCAACAAAGCTTCCTCCTTCCAGCCAAATGGTCTTTCCCTGAAATTGTCTACCTTCCTCAGGAAACTGGTCTTTTAATAGCAGTCTACCCTCCACTGAGAACCTGGGCGGAGGAGGAATAGAGGCACCCTTTGAAGGCTCCTTTCCACTCAGCGTTTCCACTTGTGAGCAGCTGTGTGGCCTCGAGTGTCTGGGATGAGTCAGGATGTGGAGCAGGGCCTGTGGCATTCATGCCTGGTGCACCTCCCAGTACCACCAGGAATGGGAGCAGCCCCTGATGAACATGTGAGCTGGCTAATTGTGATTCTCTAATGCGGAGTTTATTGGTTCTACATGGAAGAAGTTACAGAAGCTGCGTGGGGAGGGTGGGGACTGCTCCCGGACGCGAAGTGCACCTCCGCAGCCTGCTTACTAGTTCAAAGGCTTAACTTGTCCTTGGCTTTTTTGGGTATTATCTGTTCAGGATCAGGTTTTATGTAATCACCATCATCATCATTGGAACTGTTATGGGTCTTGTCTAATTCACTGTAGCTGCTACACCAGTGAGTTTGAAGATAAAACTATGAAAGTCTACTTTGGGCATATTTTGATTTTGTAAAGGTTTTATCTCCCCAGGACTCCCTTACTCTCTTGATTTCTTTTGAGACAAAGAATTTTTTTGTTGTTTTGTTTGCTTTTGAGATGGAGTCTGTCTATGGTGCCCAGACTGGCTTTGAACTCCAGGGCTCAAGCAATCCTCCTGCCTCTACCTTCTAAGTAGCTAGGACTACAGGCTTATGCCCCCATGCCCAGCTTGGGGAGCATAACTTGTTGTCAAATAGAGAGTCACAAAGATCAGTGTTGTGGAACTTTCCTTTTAGTGGCAGGGCTTAACTTCTAAACAACCCAAGTTTCACTTTTTTCTGTTTTTAAACTGGCATCTCTGAGTATCTGTTATCACTCTGCTGACAGTTGCTGTTATTGTTGTTAGGTGCTGTAAAGTTGTATCTGATTCATAGTGACCCTTTGTAGAACAGAACAAAACACTACCCAACACTGTGCCATGCTCGGCACTATTGTCAGTACTTCTCTGCTATTCATAGGGCTTTCAATGGCTGATTGTTTTTTGGGAATGGGCTGCTGGGTCCTTCTCCCAAGCCTACAGCACCCAGTATTCCCAAGTGTTTCCTATCCAAGGACTGATTAGACCTGACCCTGCTTAGCTCCCAAGGGGACTGGACACCAGGGTGATACAGCTGTAGACTGCCGACCGTTAGCACAGCATATTTTATAAGTTAAATTTACCCTGTCCTGAACTGCCCAGAACTAGGCAAGAGGTAAATAATGCACAGGTGGTCCTATGACATGACCTTCCATTCCTTCGAATTTGTTTTGGATTCAGTGTTTAGATGTCAAACACTATTGAAAAACATAAAAAGAAAATTTCTTAGACACTAGGTTAGATTTTTCAGTTTGTGCGTTCCATACTTAGCGACAGTGACCGTTAAGTGCTTCTGAGTAGAATTGTGTCTTGTGATCCACACTGTTTGTACACCTTGGTAAATGTAAATTCCCTCTGATCATGGTACTAAAAGCAAGACACAGAATTCAGTACAAGGTTGTGTACAAAGCACAGGGTGTTTATCAGTGCAGTGAGGAAAGTAAACCACCAGGTGGCTCAAGTATATAGCATCTGTATTTTTTTAGTCCTTGGTAATTACACTTTAGTTTTACAGTTGCTTTGTACTTTGGAGACAGCATTTAATATGTATTATTGTAAGAATTTTACTTTTTTCAGAGTCTTCTAAAGCAGAAAGTTGACTGCTTTGAATCATCACTGACTAACATTTACAGGTTTTTGGATTCATTATACTCTTGCTTAGAGTAATATAAAAGCTTGAATATTATTTTTTTTTACCTAAAATAAGTGCCCAATTGTTGTCTTGGAATGTTAGGATAATTTATTTATGTATTTATGATTTATCTTGACATATATATCCCATAGTCACAAATAAAATTAATAGATGTTTAATTTAAATTTTGAAGTATAAACTGTGAACCTGGTTTATATTATTTTTATATCTCCATTAAATTTATTTTATTTTTGAAAGTTTTTTTTACATTGTTTAATAGAAACATGAAGGTAATAAAAACACATACTTTTTTTAACATTTTAATTACTGTACAATATAATGGGTTTCATTATGGCATTTTCATACAATTATGTACTTTGCTCTTTTTCAGCCCTTCATTACTGTCCCCTTCCACTATCCCCACCATGCTGCCATCTGTATAGGTAGATAGTCTCCTTTATACTTTGAAGACTCATACATACATTTTTTTTTTCTTTTTTCAAATTTTGATTCTGCATGTGAGAGAACCATGCAGTATTTGTCCTTCTGAGTCTGGCTTATTTTGCTTAATATGATGATCTCCAGTTCCATTCGTTTTCTTGAAAATGATATAATTTTGTACATTGTTATGGCTGAATAAAATTCCACTGTGTATACATAGCACTTTTTTTATCCATTCATCTGTTGGTGGACATCTAGGCTGATTCCATAATAGCCATATCTGGACTGTTAGCAACAGTGCTACAATGAACAGGGAAGTGCAGGTATTTACCGTGGAGTGATATAGCTGGATCATACAGTGGTTCTATTTTTAGTGTTCTGAGGAACTGTCCATATGGATTTCCATAATGGGTGCACTAAATTACAGTCCACCAGCAGTGTGTAAGTGTCCTTGCCCACCCACTCCCCATCCTTGCCAGCATGTGTTTATTTTGTTGATGCTAGCCTTATAACATTGGGAGAAGAATGTGGCAATCCACTCCCGAGGCAATCCTGAAGCAATCAGCCATTAAAAACCCTATGAGGGTCACTGCCTGCAGCCGTAGCCCTGTGGAATCCGATCCCGTCAGATCTCAGAAGCTAAGCAGGGTCGGGCCTGGTTAGTACCTGGATGGGAGACCGCCTGGGAACACCAGGTACTGTAGGCTTGGGAGAAGGACCTGGCAACCCCCTCCCAAAAATCAATCTGCCATTGAAAAGCCTATGAACAGCAGAGAAGCACTGACAATAGTGTTTCCCCTGTTGTACAGAGGGTCGCTATGAGTCGGATACCGACTCGACGGCACCTAACAACAACAACAACAACAATGAGGGTCACTATGAGTTGTACTCGACTCGATGGGGCCTAACAACAACAAGAAGCCATTCTAACTGGGGTGAGTTGGAACCTCACTGTACTTTTTATTTGGATTTCCGTGATGGCTAAGGATATTAAACATTTTTCGTATATTTATTGACCATTTGTATTTATTCTTTTGAGAACTGTCTGTTCAGTTGCCCCTTTAATCATCGGATCATTTCTTTGTGGTGTTTAATTTTTTGTGTTCTTTATATATTCTAAATATTAATCTTCCATCAGATTATACATCTGTTATTTAGAAAATGAAGAGAAGAGATACATAGCTGAGAAATCAACATGTAAGTTTTATAGACTTAAATATTCTCCTAAAAGTACTTAAAAACTTTAAAATTTTACTCCATGAAAATGAAGTTACTGTATGTCTTCCTACTTGTGCTTTTGTTGTTAGGTGCCATGTAGTTGTGTCTGACTCATAGTAACCTTCATAGGGTTTTCAATGGCTGATTGTTTTGGGATTGTTTTCAGGAGTGGACTGCTGCACCCTCGTCCCGTTTTTGTGGTACTGGGGATGGAATCTGGGTCCTCAGAAAGTGCAGAGCAGTGGTCTACCAACTAAGCTAAAGCCTATCCCTTCCCACTTATACTAGGGGGAAAAAGACTAACACGCAAAAGCATTTGCTTTCTTTTGTAATATATATGCATTAGAGGTCAAGTAAGTCATCCCTGTGACTCTTAGCAGACCACAACATAGGTAGCAATTTTGGTTCTTCCTAGGAACTGTCACATCTGTTACAGAAGGGGAAAAAGAAAAAGAAGGCAAAAGAAGGCTTTTTTTCCCCTTGGTACTAATTCTACTTAAAAGTTTTTCTGGAGGGAAGATGAAGTCTTTAAGAATATGTTTAAAAATTACCATGATTTTATTTAATCTTATTAATTGCATGTAAATGTAATAACCTCAGAAAGCAAACCAAGGTGTTTATTGATGTTATTAAAAATAATATTTTCTTTTTTTTTTAGTGAAGTCTGATAATTCTACATGCTGGTTAAGGAATGATTGAGGCTAACAGGATAGCATTTATTAAATATTGATATGGTACTTGGCAGAAGCAGTGTTATTAAGTCTGAAAGCTGTGATATATGTTCTGTTGACTATGCTAATTTTTCCTTTCTGTAAGTAGTTACCCAAATTTTAACCAAGAATCCTAAACAGTGGATCTTTGTTAAGGTCTTAATTTTTGTCAAGGAAATTGATGAGATTTTTATAGAACTGTTACTGCTTGTGAACTGTGCAGGGCAAGTTGTTTGGAGTTTTCCCTGTCCTCCATGGTTAGGAAAATAACGGCAACCAAAAAGTATGTGTAGCACTTTTCAACCCTAATTACCTTTAACTTGTATTTGGCCTGGTGTAAGAGTGGAATCTTTTTTGCTATAATGGAAAAGGGGTTCGAGCTGTTAAACATCATGATTAATAAGGTAAGGAAGTGAAACTGGTAAAAATGCTTAAAGATAAATTTAGTGTTATAATACTTTGTAATGTTTGTTTATTGGGCTTAATGTCTTAAGCGTGTGTGCGTGTGTGTGTTTATGTGTATGAGTGGGTGTGTTTAAAATATATTCAGACTGGGGGTTATGTGTATGAGTGGGTGTGTTTAAAATATATTCAGACTGGGGGTATAGACCATAACACTTGTCTAGCATGTCAGAAACCCTGGGTTTGATCCTCAGCACTACAGAAAGATAAAAAGTAAAATATATTTCATGAGGAATTGATCTTGATCTTTAAGAATCATGAAACTATTTTTGCCAACATTTTTTTACTCTTATTTCTTTACAAGTTCTTCAAATAGTTTTGCATTACAAATATTTTAATGCCATATTTTTCTGCTTTAAGGTTCTTTTTTATTAGTTTCAGTTGGTATGTTGCTTCAGAGATTACTATAAACTTAAAAATTAAGCTTGGAACTCCAAAAAGAACTTGAGTGTAGAATACAAAGGCACCTTGATCAGTAGATGCCTCCCCCACCTGCTGACAAAACTGAGCTTACACCAGGATTTCCTGGGGCATGGGAGCTACCTAACATGTTGAATTGGGAACGATAGGTAATATGTATAACCCATTTTTTCTCTAGCACTTTCATTAATTTCCACTATTCTCGGTGTCTGTGTGGCCAGTGGATGTGTATTTGCAACCTTTACAGTCTTGAAACTTGTGGGTAACATCTTTAACTACACGTATCATTTCAAAACTCCATATAATGCTATTGTAATAAAAAAGAAATAAAAAGAAGACTTTTGTCCAGAGCATTTGTATTTCAGGGGACAGATGTGCAGGCCCTGCACACTGGAGCTTTTGGAGACGCGCTCTGAGGCCCGAGGGCCTCAGCAAGCGCTAGTGATGTGCTGATGGCGTCCTCCCATGTGAAATGGCCAGATGTGGTTAAGTTCGGGGTAAAATTAGTCTTTTTTACGACATGCTTTGCAGCACATACTTATGTAACAACTGACTTAGACTGTATATTCAGACATTTTTTACCATGATTTTGCAGCAGGACTTCAGAAAGTTGTGATGAATGCGGGGCAGTCTTTGGCTGTGTAGACTGTCCTGGACAGCCTGACACCTCTAACGTTCCTGATCTCTGGCCACTGCCCACTCCTTGCCACTAGCAAACCCCCACCCCCACTGTTATTGTGACAACCCAAAGGTCTCCGCAAATCCCTAGGTCCACCTTCGGGTGCCGGGAACAAGGGCTGTGAGAGCCAGTGGTTCAGCCCCAGCAGATGACTCAGCTGTGCTCATCCGGTGCCGAATTAAAGAGCCTTTTCTGAGGGAGGTGGTGCTGGGTGCTGCAGAGGGAGGACAAGCGGCCCTTGTTCCTTCCCTGAGAGAGCATCTCATGTGAGAAAGCGCACACGTCACATCAGGGAAGGTGAGGCAACTTGGGCACAGAGGGGATTCAGGAAAAACATAATCAGTGGGTCATTTCAAGGGTGACCTATTTTCCACTTGCCTGTACCTTCTCTCCTGTGTTTTGACAGCCCCTTGGGGTCCTGGCCAATAGGACACTCCCCTCGGGAAGCACTAGGTGCTCTGCTCTGCTCTGCCTCTCATGAGAAGGGAGACCCTGAGCAGAAACTTGACTTGCCAAGCCTTGGTGTTCTCATCTCCAGAAGTGCCACTCACAAAACTACCCATATAGTAAGATACTCTGAGAACTTTTATGTAATGATAGACGTGTCGTATGTCGTGAACATGTCTTTTAAGAAAAGAAAACAGGCAATCAGTAGATGGGGGTAAGGTCACTCTAATACTAAACCATTTTTTCTCTTTCATTAGAAACATTAAAACACAGAATTCGTATAGTTTGCAGATCACATTTCCAGTCCACACTTACTCCTTTCCTCCCTTTTGTGGTTTTCTTTTCAGATATAAAACAGAAAATAAAAAGATTTTGTGATTTTAATGAAAGGTGCAGGTTGAATGTTTTCTCTTGGCTGAGTTGCCTTCCCAAGCTCCATCCCCTCCTCTCTGTGAGGTGGGAAAGGAGATAGGCCTGACGGGAGGCCTTCCAGCTGCCAACGCCCTGAAGGATGTGCTCTAGTGGCTGCCGTCTGTGAGGGGTTCACATTTGATTATGCCAGCTATGCCAAGCTCTCACCAAGCTCTTCCATTTAAAGCAAAAGAATTGCCTGCTGCACACTCTCGTCAGCTTAGGAGCTGTGGAGTCATCAGTTGTCTTGGTCACAAAAAGTTTCAGCTAAATTGATCTTTGTGTTGTAGTAGTTGGTGCTTTTAGACCCAGGCCATCAGTTGTATCGTAGAATATCACAGCCATTCCCCATAACCAGTGGGCTACAGACTGCGAAGTAATTATTTTCAGATGTGCAAGCGTGTTTCCAATCCTCCGGAGAGGTGTAGTTTCACATTCTGCAAATGCCATCAAAGTGAATGTGCTCTGGAAGTCTACTCAGAACCGTAAAGGCGGGAGATGATGAACTGCAAAGTGAGCGGAGCGCCAGGGAGCGGTGGCTCCCACTCTTGGCTTCTAGGGAAGGTGGATTCCTGGGCCCTATCCCAGATCTGCTTAGTCAGGGTTTCTTAGGTGGGGCTGTGGGAATCTGTTCTTTGAACAGGTTTCCTGGTTGATTCCGATGATCATGAAGATTGGAAAATGAACACTCCCAATATAAAGTCACCTTTGCATTTCTAGTCCATTTGATGCCTCCGTCTGGAGTGCTCTCCTTAAATCTCAATTTAAGGTGGTAATTGTGACAGAAGAACCACACTCCTGACTGCTCCTCCCATCCCCAGTTCTACTCTGAACTCGCCTTCCCACTACCAGTTGCCAAACCCCAGCTCCTTTGGGGAGTTTCCTGCTCCTCCCCTCAGACCAGTCACTGTGTGTTCCCTTGCTTCCATTCTCCTGGGCTGCCCAGTCTCTTTCCTGTCTGTGTTACTAACACACTGGAGTTTAGTTAGCTCCTTTGATTACTGGATTTGGTCTTTTCTGCCAGTCCATGTAACGGTGATTGTTTTTAGAGCCCAGCAGACATAGCAGGTTAAACCCTGTGGCTGTACTACACAGCCGCTGCAGGAGTCTCCTCTGTGTATTTGTTGCAAACTTCGGCCATAAGGGCTGGCCTTTCACCCTGCCTCCCCCTTTGTGAGTACCCACATTGTTGCTTCTGAGTGTCGCATCCTCCTGCCCAGGGCCTCCCCAGTTGTTCACCCCCATTCCTCATAACTCAGCCCAGTTTCACATCCTTGAGGAAGGCCTCCTGGTCCCTTTACCACATGTGTGTTTGCCCATCTCAGTCCTCTGCCAAGGGTGGCAATTAATCAGTTACTGGTTTATTCTTTTTGTTTGTTTGTTTGCTTTTTGCAGTACTGGGGTTTGAACCCAGGGCCTCGCGCTTGCATGCTCTGCAGGTGCTGGACCACTGAGCTGCACCCCAGCCCATTTATTTTTAACTTTTTTGAGCCACTGGGATTATAGGTGTGCACTACCACACCTGGCTGATTTATTCTTTTTAAAAAATTTTTATTTATAAATGTTAGTAGGGTACAGAGTAATAAGCCATTCGCCATATCCATTATGCAACTATTAAATCACCTCTGCTTGCACATTCATCATCTTATCTATTTCACAGATCAGTAACTAAAGAAGAAAAAGAGTAAGCATTTAAATGAATACGTAATGAAAATCATATGCAGTCACGGGTTATATTCTCATTGATCTTTTCCCTTTCCCCAGTTTTTTTCACGCATTCATATAGTTGCATCTTACATTTGAGATTTTCCTATCCTTTACCCCTCTATGTTATTTCTCCTCCCTTTTCCATCCTTCCCCTCCATTCCCACCGGCTGATCCCCTCGCCCCTTCTTTCTGATCTGCTTGTATTTTCCATCTTTAGATAGGTATGATTGTTCATTTTTGTATATCTATGTATGTATATATATTTTCTTTCTTTAAGTTAGATTTATCTCCCACATATGAATGAGAACATATGGTATTTCTCTTTTTGAGTCTGGGTTAGATGACTTACAGTGATATTTGCCAGTTCCATCCATTTTGCACAAATTACATGATTTCATTCTTGTGGAGTAATATTCCACTGTGTATATATACTACAGTTTTGAATCCACTGCTCTGTTGATGGACATCTTGGTTGATTCCATACCCTTGTGATTGTGAACAGTGCTGCATTAAGTATGGAAGGGCAAGTGTCCCTGTAGTATGACGACTTATTTTCCTTGGGATATCTTCTCAGGACTGGAATAGCTGGGTTGTACTACAGTTCTTCTATGCCTACTTTTCTAAGTTACCTCCATATTGATTTCCAAAGTGGCTGAACTAATTTACAGTCCCATCAGCCATGTAAAAGGGTTCCTTTTTCTCCACATCCTTGCCAGCATATTTGTTTTGTTAATCTTGGCCATTCTTACTGGAGTGATATGCAATCTCAGTGTTGTTTTGATTTGCATTTACCTAATGGCTAGGGTTATTGAGCATTTTTTACGTGTTTGTTCTTATGACTGGGCATTAAACTCCTGGGAACAAGGGCTTGTCATCTTGATACCCCTGCAGCACTGAAGGAGCCCCATTATAGATGGGGCAATAAATGTTGAACTCCTCAGCACTGAAATTACCTGAAAATACTCCATTGCTGCAAAGAATGAGAATTAAAACCTCTCACTGTTCTTTTTCTACCTCAAGAATGAGCCCATCTATATCAAAATAGCCCCATCTGTTTTTAATCTCAAGAGGGAGATGCTAATGTGACCAGCATGGAGTAGTTTCAGACACCTCAGATAAGGCGATCAGAGAGACTAAAAGAAAGTTTTTGCTATTGTCTTTATAGACTACTTTAAGTTACCTTTGATTTGGGGAGTGATGTGTTAAGTAGAAAAGCTGAAATTATTGGTTTGACCGTTGATCAGTTTCCTCTGACTTGGACTTTGAGTGTGAGGAGGGCATTCTAAGCAGGTGGCTAGAAAACTCAGATCTCTGCTCCAGTTGTGTGCAGTGCAGAGACCTTAGCAGGAGTTATCCTCGGTTTACAGCCTCCCTCCTTTGTGGAAATGGACATCTTGCCTCCCAGTATGCTGTTGGCCTGAAGAGAGAACCAGTGTGAGTGGCTAGGCACTGGACTCCTCAGTTATAAGTGGAAATGGATTAGGTGCTTCTCATTTCCATGCTAAGCTGAAAGCTCTGCAGGCGGCCTGCTTTTACTTTTCTGCTTTCTTGGGCAAATTTCTTGTGGATGTTATTTTCTGGTATTTTAGAGACAAGAATGGAAGACTGATTCTGAGATGAGTGTGCTGGTTTGAATCCACAATTTCTGTTAAGTAATTGACTATTTAAAACTCTTTTAATCACAAGCTGTCTTGTTTGTGTGCTTGTTTGTTTGAGATAGGGTCTCGCCATTCAGCCCAGGCTGGCTTGGAACTCTGGATCCTGCCTCAGCCTCCCTAATGCTGGGATTATAAGCATGCAACAACACACCTGGCTGTCACAATCCCTTTGGGTAAAACAACTTCGGCCTGAAAACCATTAGTCATTCCCTTCTCATGTTGGTGACATTTTATATTATCTATTGTAGTAAGAGAAAGCCCAGGGTTTAAAAGTTTTTACTGTTTTACTTGACATATCTTCCTAGGCAAAGCTTTCCTCACTTCTGTTTAAACCTCAGCATTCTCTTCTGGAAAGTGGGCATAGCAATGGTACTGCCTGCATAGGATAGCGTCTCACAGTGGATTTGAAGAGACATTGCATAGCAAACACCATGTCTCTCATGACATGTATTCCATATGGAATACCATGAGACATTTTTTGTGCTGCTTCCATTTTGCATTTTGTCTTAACAGCTTGGTACTTCTCCAAGGAGTAGCTTAGGCCTACTTGGAAGACAGTCAAGCTTGTGACTATGACTAATGGGGCCACAGGTAAGTGAAATCCACAGAACTATGAATGGTTATCAGGAAACAAACAAAAGAATGAAACTTGTTGCCCAATCATGTCACAGGTCTTGCTAGTTTCTGTGACTTCTTCCCAGACCAGTGTTGTTGGGGTGTAGCTGGAGGAGGAAAGACCTCTTGTTGGCCTGGGACAGGAATGCTTCTGTAGCTGGTCTGAGGAGGCTCCTCCTTCCTGCCTCCCTGCAGAAAGGACCAGCTGAAAGCTACTTGTTCATCCATTTCTATTGTGAATTTGGCTGATGAATGAAGATCTCTGGTCCCAGATGATGTCCTTGTAAAGTCTGTAAGGCAGAAATGATAAAAGGGTAAAATATAAACTATAATTATCTAGAGAGGAGAAATTGTTTATGGTGTTTTAATGAGCTGGGAAAGTTTTTGAAGCATTTACTGTTTTTGAACATAGAATATCACTAATATTTAAAGGCAGACTTGACCCTTAGTTGAAGCTATCAAATTTATCACATATAATATGGAAATATAAAAAATTTATGTAAATACAATTTCATGTGTGTAAATATGTCCATGTATATATGAGTTTGATATATGTACATATACAGAAGGTGTCAAAAATGTATACACATTTTCAGGAAGGAAAATACTGTATTAACGTGGTAACACTCAATTATACTGACAACAAAAGATGAATACAAGTCATATTTGACTTCTGCAATTACAAAAGATGCTCATAGCTAAAGAAGTAGGACTTGTTGCTGTGAGGCCTTCCAGATTTCCCTTGTGCATGTCACATACGGAGCCATGTGTCTCACTTATGAATGTGTGCCCTTGTTAAGCATGTTGGAGGTTCTGTTTTGTCCTCACACTTCCATTACCATTGTACTTCCATAAAGTTCTCGAATTTCAAATACCACTTCAAAATGGTCTGGAGGTTCTTGAATGACAGCTGTGCTTCTGTCATTTTCTTTGACTGTCCTGTCACATGGTGGCGCTAGCATTCATCTGATTAACATCTTTTGAGTGAATGTCATACGACACATTGCTACTGTAATTCAATCCAACTTTAAAAAGTACGACATGGATGGCATCTCTTAAAAACGTGTATACATTTTTTGGCACCCCTGGTATGTATGTATTTATGTACAAATAAGTATTTGTGAAAGGTGGCACATACCTAAATAAAGACTCTTGGCTGCCCATTTGGCTTAAAATGCCAGCAGCTAGAGAGTCTCAGTATATAACCACTCAGTAATTTCAGACCCTCACCTCAGTCAGTCAGATCTTGATAAGTAAAACTGTGTAGGTGGTTCTGTGGTTTTTAGTCCTTGCTTGAAAGAATTTTTTTTTTTCTTGAAGTTAAAACCTAAACAATAGTCTTCAGTGAATATGAAAGCAAATGCTTGAAGGAAGCTGGAAGGGACACCAAGCCTAGAGATGAAGTTCTAGTGTGTTTAATTTGTTGTGGGAATGCTGGCTAGCACATTGATTCTGTTGAAGGAACTGTAGGGGCTTGCTACAGATTTCCCCACCATCCAGGTTGTTGCAGATACTCAGATCTTTTAATGGAAATTTCTAAACAATGCCTTTGGCCTGATTTTGGGAATTCACTAAGTTGAATAGATAGGCTTATGCCAGATTCCATTAATTTACACTTTAGATATTTCTAAGGGCTAGGCCAGCCTGCAGCCATACCAACCATGGTATCTCATCCCGTCAGATCTTGGAAGCTAAGCAGGGTCGGGTCTGGTTAGTACTTGGATGGGAGACCACCTGGGAATACTGGCTGCTGTAGGCTTGAGAGAAGGATCCAACAGCCCTCTCCAGAAACAATTAGCCATTGAAAATGCTATGAATAGCGGAGAAGCACTGACAATAGTGCTGGGCATGGCACAGTGTTTAAGGTCACTTATGAATCGGACCTGACCCAATGGCACGTAACAACAACAACAATAAGAACAACAACAGATAGGCCCAGTCCTTTGTTGCAGTAACATAGACATTTGTTGTTATTTTTGAATTGCTACAAAGAGAATATTCTAATAATATTGTACATTAACACCTTATAGCAGGCCTAGGTTTGGGAAAAAAGCAACTTTCATTTTTCTACATTCCTTTCATATTTCCATGCAAAGGTAAACTCAATTTTTACAGGGCAAAGTTCATTGATTCCTAATGCCAGTTTGGCTTCATTAGAACCACCTATCAGCCTCTATTCCCACAACTTTGGTAACTTGAAGCTTGGCTAAGTTTGGGACTCATTGGTAAGAATATTATACTGTATTTAACAGTAAAATTCTAATAAATATATGCTAACTTTTCACTTTTTAAACAAATACTCAACATTTCTGGTTTTTAGTTTTCTCATTTGTAGAATGGAGTAATGACAATATGAAGAGTTTTGGGGAGATGGTGAGTTAGTTGATCGGGAATACAAAGAATGTGAACGTGTCCTCAACACTTGGGACACAGTCCCAGACCTCGTATTTGTGTAGATGGGGCCCCAAGTGTTTTGCATTGGACCTCATGAAGCCTGAGGAGACCTAAGGAACTTTGAATTAGGTCCTTAACAGGTATAACATCATCTTGGCGCTAGGGTGGCAAAGCTGAGACATTGATTGTATCTTGGGAGAAATTCCGAGTGTTTTAACTGCTGCTCTGGGATGTGGGTGAAGGAACTTGTATGCAGGGTGGAATAATGCCAGCAGGACAGACTTAGTACACAACTGGGCAATTGAGTTGTGGAAAATGAGTATAGTGGCTGTTACAGTTACTGGCAGCAGGCACTGGCTGAAGGAGGAAGTTAATTCTTATACATTGTTGGATCCTCAAAGTTGGTGTCTGGATGTAGATACCAATTTTAATGGGATTATTTTCATCAAGATGCTTGGCCATTATGCACAACAGAGTTCATACAGTGAAATGCGTGCACTATTTTTTCGTAATAAGTGGTGGAGCAGATGAAGCTGAGCGGCACCAGGCTGAGTCAGATCCATTCCTTGTCTGTTTGATTCATCACTGCGGCTTCAGTGCCCACAATAGGGTTTGATAAAGCTCTGCACATAAGTGAATAGTGATTTTAGAGAGTGCAAAGTGCTGTGAAGGGCATTGCTCTGTGGTAAGCTGGAGCCATGTCATTGTCTGATCTGCCGACACTTGGGCCTCTTCACAAGGGTCCCCATGACAAAATCACAGGAAGTCAGAGGCTCTTCCTATAACGTGATAAGAAGTTTTTTGACCATTGATGATGATCATTAGAACCTTGGGCTTATATTTGTATGGTTTTTAAAAAAATTTCATTTTTAAAAGAAAGTAATTATTCCCATATTTTTAACAAAAGAATGGTTCTGTGATAGATTAGGAATGCCACAAAGGGGGCAGTTGTCTTTCATCATAGATCTTGTGAGACGCACTGTGCTGTTGAGTGACTGGCGGGTGATGGAATGGTAACCCGTTGGGTCAGGGAGGCCTCTCTGAAGAAGAGGTCTACATGAAAACCAATAGACAGCGGAGAAGACTTTTTTAAGCCAAACAAACAACAGTGCAAAGGCCTCAAGGGGCAAAATCCTTAACGTGTGCTTGGAACAGAAAAAGGCCAGGAGCATAAGACAGGTGTTGGGGAGGCAAGTTGGCAAGGAGCTCTTGTGTAGGAGCCTACTGACCTTGGTCACACGTCAGGGTTTTGTTCTGAGTGGCCATTGTTGAACGTAAATGTGATTTCCTTCATAGTTACTTTTGCAACATACGGATTTTAGGGAGTTGAGAATTAGAGAAAATTGAGAGGCTACCATAGTAGTCTAGGCAAGAGATAGTGGTGTTGAGGAGATAGAGAAAAGTACACCCATCTGTATGATATTTTGAAATTGAACTGTTAGGATTTGCTGATGGGTTGGATTTTCAGAGTCAAAGTAAGGGAGGAGTCAAAGATGAATCCTGTTTATCTTGGCCATTCAAATGAATAGAGATGTCACTTATTCAGGGGAAAGATACTTTTTGAGGTGAAAATTAAGACTTGAACCGTAACAGTAATGTTCCTGGTTCTTATCTTCCTTCCTTCTACCTTTCTTCCTTCCCTCCCCCACCTTCCCTCCGCCTCCCCCTTCCCCCTCCTCTCTTCTCTACTTTTTTTTATGTAACCCAGGCTGGCCACAAACTTGGGATCCTTCTGCTTCAGTCTTCAAATACTGTGCACCCTTTTAAAGCATCTTTTAAAAGATGGAATTTCATTGATCTTATGTACTATTTACATGAATGACTTGGAGAGGAAATATGTAATTAAGTAGGTGTCTTGGAGTCTCTCACTGGTTCTCATGGTTTAAAATCATTGGATAAAGAAATCTTTATCAATTATTTTGGGAACTCTCAGAAAAACTCTTTGGAATTAATGGGAGGAATTGTTTATCTACACGGCTAATAAGGGCCCAAACCTCTGACTTCAAAATCTGTTTTTAATCACTGTGACATTGCCTTGTTGTTTTTGTTGGGTGTCATCGAGTTGGTTTCTGACTCATAGCGACTCTCATAGGGTTTTCAATGGCTGACTGTATTGGGATTGCCTTGGGAGTGGATTGCCAGGTCCTTCTCCCATTTTTGAGGTGCTGGGAATCAAACTGGGACCTCAGAGACTGCAGTGCAGCCCTCTACCAACTGAGCTAAATCCCAGCCCACATGTGACATTGCCTTAGGTGCTTTAAATTCTTTTAACATTAAGATAAACTTTTAAGACAAGAATTTGAGTAATAATGTTTAGGCAAAATGCTGATATTTAATTTGTCAATTAATAGAGTGAATCCAAATCTATCTTGTTTTGGTCCTGTTTGTCCATTAGTGGAAGTAGAATTTGCATCCTGGGTGGCTGATGTGGGGAGGCTGATGGTACCATAGTCCCAGGTTGCCAGTATGCATTTGCCTGTGGTCATGTCTGTCACCTTCAGCCTCTTCAGGACAAATCAAGTCTCTGTTCCAAGCCACTTTTGTGTGATACAGGTGTCCACACAGCTTGGTGGGATGTTGTGGCTAACTTCGATTCATCATCTGTAAAATGGGGATAAAAGCAATAGTAACTTATAAAATGAGGATTAACAGTACTTCAAGCCTTACAGGGTTGTTTATGTGGATGCATGAGCTAATATGTATAAAATGCTTAGACTATGTTTAAAGATGTGTATTAGCCATAAAAATCATCATCATTACTATTGTTAGAGATTGTTAGTGGATATTTTATACCAAGGCAGTTTGGAAGGGGCTATGTGTGTGTGTGTGTGTGTGTGTGTGTGTGTGTGTGTGTGTGTTAAAACATAAAGCACAAAAACAA
Source organism: Pedetes capensis (assembly GCA_007922755.1). Classification (NCBI taxonomy): domain Eukaryota; kingdom Metazoa; phylum Chordata; class Mammalia; order Rodentia; family Pedetidae; genus Pedetes; species Pedetes capensis. The sequence continues at coordinate 371,632 of VMDO01000073.1, read as the reverse complement.
AAGCAGGCTTATTTCACAGGAGCTCTGTTCCCTGAGGCTCAGGTAATTACTGTGTGAACCGGATAAGAAAGTTGAGTTCAAGTGAGGCAATTCAGTGAGTGAAATGATGTAATCACTTTTTCTGGTTATTTAGAGAGCTCAAGTGTAGTAATGCTGCTCTTCATTTTTGTCCACATTAATTTTTCGGATATGTGAAGAGTAGTGGATCAGGTCTCTCTCTTGCTTAATATGTTTGATGTGGAACCTGACCTTCCTCAAGGCTAGATGGCACGTCTCCTTGGGAAACAGTGTCGTCTTTAAGTTTAACAGTATGTTTGCTTCATTTCTGTTAATCTGAGGGACCATGATTTTATTATTCTTAAATTGCTTAAATTTGCTGAGCCTTTCAAGGGTTAATAATATTTTGTCACCTTAAACTTGCTATTCTTATACTACTTAACATATACCATTCTCTTTTTGAGTTAGTATTATTTAAGTTAGTTTATGTTAATAATTTAAAACCTCCCCTTTTTCAAGAAGCAGAATTACAATTATTTCAGACTGTCAAATCTGCCCAGCCAATAGAACCCTTGGGTTAAAAATGATTGCAATGTACTGTGTCTGAAGTCGCTGGTTCCCCTGGGACTCCAGGGGGAGCTGGGTTTTCTGGTGTCTTCTGGCTGGATGCACAGTGGTCTTTGTTCCATATGTGAGGAATGTGTGACCTGCAGAGTGAGGGCTCTGCTACCAGTGGTGAGCGGACGCCTGCTCTGTCCTTTATGGTTCTGCCTTCCCAGGAACAGGTCTTTGGTGATTTCCTGTATTTTGCACAGGTCTTTGAGCCTTTAAAAACAAGGAGCCTTTTGCCGAGCATGGTGGTACACACCTGTAATCTCAGTAGGAGTGACATGAGTTCAAGGCCATGGGCTACATAGTGAGTTCCAGGCCAGCCTGGCTAACAGTGAGAACTTGTCTCAAAAAACCCACCTCCCCACCACCAAAAATGAAAAAAAAAAAAAAAAAACACAAAAGAAGAAAAGGAAATTAGGCACCTTTAAATTCTACTCCCATCTGCTATATTGGTCTTTGACTATCTGAACAATAATTAGGTTAAAAACCAAATTTAAAATTTTTAGCATGGTCATTCCCTTTAAACAGAAGATTCCTTAAACAGCACACCGCCCATACACATTCACACACACACATATTTTCATGGTGCCGAAATCAAATCCAGGGCCTTGTGCATTCTAGACAAATTTTCTGTTGCTGAGTTATATCCCTAGTCCTCAGAAGAATCTTCTTTATTCTGCAAATATAAAATATTCTGCAGGCGTAGCTTGAAAGAAAGTGAAGTGGCTGAATCTGAATATGGAGTTCTAAACTTTTCTTGAAGATACCTTAACAGGAAAGAATGATATTCAAGTAAATCCATTCCCTCTCTCCCTCCCTCCCTCTCTCGCTCTCTCTCTTTCTCTCTCTCTCTCTCTCTTTCTCCTGTCCTCTTCTCTCCTCTCCTTTCTTTTTCTTTCCTTTCTTCAGTACTGGAGGCTTGAACCCAGGACTTCAGTGCTCTACCACTGAGCCACACCCTCATCTCACTTTTTATTTTGAGATGGGCTCTCACTAAAGCTGCCCCTAACCTCCAACTTGTCATCCTCCTGCCTCTGCTTCCTGAGTCACTGGGATGACAGCATGTGCTACAATGCCTAGCCATAGTAGTACTTTATAGAATGAGATACGGATAATGTTTATAAAATACCTATAGCTGTCAAGAACCATCTGGCAGCTAACAAGTTTCAGACACAGTCTGAGATTTTGCACTACTTACAGGCCAGCAAAGTTTGTGAGTACTAGCATATGACATGAGAGACTATGGTCAGAGACAAAGGACTTTTCCTTTTTTGATGGGGGGACATTGTGACAGGGTCTCATTGTGTAGCCTAGGCTGGCCTTGAACTTGTGATGTTTCTGTGTCAGCCTCCCCAGTGTTGGGATCACAGTGTATGCCACCACACCTCACTGACAAAGGGCTTCATTACATCATGGCAATAGCAGCAACCAAGGTATCACACATTTTCTTACTCTCATTTTCTGAGCCCCAGTTCTCACAGAGCGATATGGCAATGACAAGGTGAGGTTTGTGTATGCAATGAACTAGGCTACAGGAGAGCAACTTGAGCTTAAAGAGCCGAATCTTTTATAATGGAGAGTAAGCGAAGTTATTCCAGAGGGATGTGCTTCCTCTTAGCCTCTGAAGCTGTTCATCCTTGAAAAGATGATTCAGGACAGAAGATGTGCAGGATTACTGAAGACCCATGACACATTATTTCACAACAACCAGCACAGATAGATATATTCAATAAGGACTGGCTATTATGATATAGGTGACAGTTACCTGATGCTCAGTGCTCAACCTGAACATAAAATGTCTCCTTGTTTCCTTGATCTAATCTTCATTCAATTATTGTCTTGCTATCTTTTCTTGCAAGAATTCTGGTTGTGTGTCTTGTCACCATCATTTTACTTGTTAATTTTGATTGCTTATTTAGTTTTAAATGGGTCAAAATCATAGTCCTTTGTTACGCAATAATCTTCCCTGCCTTATATTTTTAGGTTTTATAGGGTTTAAGTGAACATGAGACAAAAAATATAGGCCAAAATAGCCCAAAGGAAGAAGTTCCATTGTCTAGAGGATTTAAAAGATTAAGTCGACATGTTTTGATGTACTTTCTATCTAAGAAACTTCTCTTTTTAATAAAATGAGACTACAAGGGGGCCAAGACTCACATTGCATAGGTTTACAGATAAGAAAAGAGTCACAAGGAAGTTGTCTAGGTATATGTTGACTGCATATATGGCCCATAATCTTATTTGTGGTACTGGGGGTTGAAGCCAGGGCCTTGTGCTTGCATGCTCTGCAAGTGCTGTACCACTGAGCTGCATCCCCAGACCTTTTTTTTTTTTTTTAACTTTTTTTGAGACAGGGTTTCACTAAATTACACAGACTGCCTCTGGTCTCAAACTTGCGATCCTCCTGCCTCTGCCTCCTGAGCCCCTGGGATTACAGGCATGCACCACCATGCCTGGCTGCCCATAATCTTATTTGTGAGATTCTCAAGGAAGCACATGATTACAGAGGAGAGAGTAAGGTTGAACTTGAAGTTCACGTACATTTTGACCCTAAGCATGGCTCATTGCTGTTTTAATGTTTTCATTTCAAATATCTCTCAAAATAATGTCTCTATATAGGTAGTTTTTATGATGATTTTCCTGGTATTTGTGTCAAAAATCCTTTTTTTTTCCTCACGGTACTGGGGGTTGAACCCAGGGCCTTGCGCTTGCATGCTTTGCAAGTGCTGGACCATTGAGCTGCACCCCCAGCCTTTTTTTTTTTTTAACTTTTTTTGAGACAAGGTCTCTCTAAATTACACAGACTGCCTCTGGTCTCGAACTTTCGATCCTCCTGCCTCTGCCTCCTGAGTTGCGGGGATTACAGGTGTGTGCCACGGCGCCTGGCTTGTGTCAAAATTCTTAATTCTTTACTGGTGAATCTTAAACCAGATCCCGGGGTGAGGGTTCTTTTCCTTCTCATGTCTTCTTTATTTTCCTGTTCTTCTGTCCTGAGTCAGTCTAAGTGATTGTGTCCTCCCCAAATTCTTACCGTTGACATTCTTACTTACCACTGTGATGATATTAGGAGATGGAGCTTTTGAGAGCAAAGCTTAATCTCTAGTGCCCTTTATTAAAGAGGCCCCACAGAACTGCTTTGCCTCTTCCTCAATATCAGTACACAGGTGGAAGTCCCATCTATCAACCAGAAAGCAGGCCCTTACCAGCACTGAATTCTGCCAGTACTTTGATCTTGGGCTTTTTAGCCTCCAGAACTGAGAGAAAATTTCTGTTCATGAGTTACCTAATCTATATTATTTTGTTATAGCATATTGAGTGGACTAAGACAGTGTTGCCTGCAACTGTAGCCCTGTGGCATCCGATCCTGTCAGATCTCAGAAGCTAAGCAGGGTAGGGCCTGGTTAGTACCTGGATGGGAGACCGCCTGGGAACACCAGAAGCTGTAGGCTTGGGAGAAGGACCTGGCAACCCCCTCCCAAAAATCAATCTGCCATTGAAAACCCTATGAACAGCAGAGAAGCACTGACAATAGTGTTTCCCCTGTTGTACAGCGGGTGGCAATGAGTCAGATACTGACTCGACAGCACCTAACAACAACAACAACAACAAGAAGACACTGTTAGGTAAATTACATTTTAAATTTCTTCACTGTCTTCTCTTCCTCTTTTGTTATTATTTTTCTTACCTTTTGAATAAGTATAAGAATTTGTCACTCCATTTGTTAAACTCCTGAGACCCTTGAAACTTGTGTGATAGTTTCCATGCTTTATTCTTCAGATTAAAGACAGACTCCCAAGTTCATGAGTTTCTGAATTCACTCATCGATGCATCTTTGTAATTTTAGTACTCTGATCGACAGATAAGTAATAGTAGTAATTTTTGTCAGTCTGATACGTGGTAATTTTTCAAATTTTGATTTCCAAAAAGGTAAATGGACAGATGATGAGTCTTTAATGTAATTATGCTTTTGCTTAGTTTAAAATATGCAGTAACAAGGACAAAAGACTTAAGATAATCTGAAAATAACAACATTTTCGTGAGATTTTGTGGAAAAAGTGGGATCCTTTCTTTTGCTATATCAGTAAACAATATTATGGTCCATGTTTCCAGTTAGGACATGCCCAGGCAGCATCCTTGTGACTCTTTTGTTATCTATAAACCTATACAGGTCACTTCCTGCACCACCTTATAATCTCATTTTATGAAAGGGAAGTTCTTCCAGTAGGAGGTATACCAAAATATTTCTACTTTAAACCCTAAATGATGGAAATTCTTCTTTTAACCTATTACCTACTTTGAGCTATGCTTCTGTCTTACTGACATTCCCCTAAAACAATGTATCCTATAAAGTCTTGTCCCTGTCTCATTTGCATAGGGGGAATTCCCTGTGATGGAGGGAATGGATAAAGCAGCCCATTGTCTTAGACTTTGAATTGAATTTAAGTTGAATCTTTTGTGCAGTGTAACCCCAAGTGCTTTCCAGGTGGCACTTGCAAAGCCCATGTCACACTGGGTGCCCAGAGCTGGGCACTCAGTACTGATATCACACAGAGGATGGCCTAGGTTAAATTAAACTAGGGAGAACATGCACCCACATGCTCTTCTTTCTCTTGAGAAATCTGTGTTAATGTCTTGAATGTGTACTGAGAGTCTTTCTTAGGTCTTTCTCCATGTATCCACACTTGACTCTGGAGCATCTACCACCCCTTTTCCTTTCCCTAATAAACTTCAAACTGCTTCACTCTCTTAATGACTCATATTAAAATTCTTTTTAGTGACTTAGCCAAAAACTTGGCTTTCACTTGAGTGGAGGTTCCAAGGAAGGGGAGCTGTTCAGGTGAAGGCTGTAGGAGCTGGGCTATAGTTCTCCCTATTGGTGATATATTTTGGGGGGCTCATCTGGGATAATCCAGAGTTGAAGTAAAGTTGCAGTAAAGCTGAGGACCCAGTTTACACCTAATGGAGGTCCTGAGGAAGGGGAACTCTTCAGATTAAGTCAATAGGAGCTAGGCTATAGTTCTCACTGCCAGTGACAGTCTGACCACATGGTTGCATTTGCTAAATCTGTCTCTTGAATCTATACTTGAAGATAGTGTTCTGCTGGAGGAGCTGTGTTAGTTAAAAGTCTCCTACCTTAGCAAGTCTTTTAGGAAAGTAAAGAAAGAAATAAGTCACTTTTGATAACCAGTGATTTCCCTGAAAAATTGTATTGGTCTTTTTTTATCTTCCATTACCTGGTTGCTTTAAACTGTTAGATGTAGAATTGTTGAATGAGCTCTTTTTTAATTCTCTTGTGTAAGAAGTTTTCAACTGTTTTTTTAATATCAACTCAACTTTCAGTTAACTTTTTTAGTTAGCTACTTTTATAGCAACTGTTTCACAGTTCAGTTCCTTGACATACCCTCCACTTCTTATCCTGTCCCTGGTTCATGTTGGGTGAGTTGAACACATTCTGTTGTCACTGGCAGTGCAGCAGAGAGATAAAGCTCAGCATGGCCACCTAGCCTGAGGAGTTCCACTTAAGTTAAGCTGAGTCCTTGGCTTTGTAGCAGAAAAAGATTTCAGGACAAGCCAGAGGAGTGAAACAAAGTTGTAGAGTTTATTAGGTGCATACTTTTGAATACATCCAGGCACTGAGAAAGAGAGATAAGCATCCAAGACACTGATGTGGACTTACCGAAAGAGAGAAGAAGAAGCAGTAAGGGGCTGGGGCACACATTTTCTCCAGTTTTCACTTAACTTAAGACCCACGCCACGTGATGTCAGTCTTGGGCACCCAGTTCTGGGTGCCTAGTGTGATATGAGCCTGAAGCTCCACATACAAAGGCCCCTGTCATAGGCTAGAGAGTTGCCAATAGGACCAAAAGAAGTAGTTCTATTGTTTAGGTTTTTCTGTTGGATGAACTTCCCTTTAGTAAAATACGATTATAGATTTAGGAGAAAAATAATGAAGAAGTTGGCTGGGCATGTCTCAAAGAAGCACAGAGTTAACAAAAGGGAAAGCAAAGTCAAACTCAAAGGTTACATACAATTTGACCCTAACCATGGCTTATTGCTATTTTAACATTTTTATTATTTAAAATGTCTCTCAAAAATAACATGTTCATGCAGACATTCCTCAAAACAGGCTTCTTGGTAGTTGTGTCAAAGTTGATTCTCAGCTGGTGAGATTCAAACCAGATCCTTGGGTGAAAGCTCTTTTCCTTTCCTTGTCCCCCAGATTTCCCTCTCTTTCTATCCTGCTTATGTTTGAGGTTATCCTGGATATTAAGAAGGTGGATGAACTCTACTTTTTTTCTGCCTAGAAGGAAGATTGTGAAATCTAAAATAAAATCCACAAATCCCTCTGAAGCCCAGCATTTTTTTTTTTTCAAATATTCTTTCTGTCAGTGGCAGTGAGAGACACAACTGCTGCCTGTAATCTGAGGGGTTCCCCTTTGGACCTCTACTCAGATAAAGCCGGGTCTATGGCTCTGTCACAGAAAAGAGTTTCAGGACAAGTCAGAGTGAGAAAAGTTAGCCAGGTTGTTAAGTAGAGATAAGAGACAATACATGTTTTAGAAAGAGAATGAGAGAATCATAAGAAAAGAATAATAGTACATATCCATGACATGGACATGGGATTCTACAGAGGGAGAATCACATTTGAGTATCTTAATGATAGCTATATATTTGATTTTGTGGCTTTTGAAGTTACATTGATCAAAGGATGTAAAGTATAACCTTTTTTAAAGTTTAAGTAAAGTATTAAGTATAAAAAAACCCACAAACTATTTTAATGAATTCACTCATTATGTAAGTGAAATTTGAGGAGAGGTGCTAGTAAGATAGGACTTTGACATGCTTTTTTCTAAACAACTTCTTTTTAGTAGAATGAGAACTAAAGAGGTCCAGGAGGTGCATTGTGTAGATTTACAGATAGAAAAGGTCTATTATTAAGATGCATATGTTGAAATGGTCAAAGGAATTCTACAAGGAAGTTGTCTGGGCATATGTTGATTGCAAATATAGTCCATAATCTTGCTTGTAACATTCTCAGGGAAGCACAGGATTACAGATGAGAAAGTATGTTTATATACATTTTGATTTTAAGCATTTCTTATTGCTGTTTTAATATTTCCATTTCAAATATCTCTGCCAGCAGTCCTCACAGTAGTTTTTCTTTTTACTTGTGTCAAAATCCTTGATTCTTAGCCAGTAAGACTTAAACCAGATCCTAGGGTGAGGGCTCTTTTCCTTTCCCATGTCCCCTTAATTTTCTTTTCTTCCTGTCCTGCCTTATTTGTACTTGTGACCTAAAATTGCCATTGTTTATGATTCAGTCCTCATTGTGTACATCATGTCAACTTAAATATTTCCTGAGAGAATTAGAAATGTCAATTAATATATTTTTTTACTGTAAATATATAAAAATTGAGGGTAAATATTCAGAGTGGTGATAGTGAAGGATTCTAGAGGGAAAATATTAAACAATGCAGGTAACAACAAAAGAAGATGGAAGGAATACACAGAGTCATTATACCAAATAGAATTGGTGAATGATCAACCATTTCAAGAGATTGTATATGATCAGGAACCAATGGTACTGAAGGAAGAAATGGAAGCTGCCTTGAAGGAATTGGCAAAACACAAGGCTCCAAGAATGGATGGAATACCAATAGAGATGCTTCAACAAACAGATGCAGCACTGGAGATGCTAACATTTTATGCCAAGAGATTCTGAAAACAGCTACCTGGCCAACTGATGGAAAGAGATCAGTATTTGTGCCTATTCACAAGAAAGAGGTTCCAACCAAATGTGGAAATTACCAAATGATATCATTAATATCACACACATGTAAAATTTTACTAGCAATCACTCAAAAGTGACTGCAGCAGTATATTGACAAGGAACTGCTAGAAAATCAAACTGGATTTAGAAGAGGAAGTAGAATGAGGTACATCATTGCTGATGTCAGATGGATATTAACCGAAAGCAGAGAATACCAGAAAGAGGTCTATGTTTTATTGACTACGCAAAGGCATTTAATTGTGTGGATCACAAATTATGGATAACATTGTGAAGAATGGGAATACCTGAGGACTTAACTGTACCCATGAAGAATCTGTACATGGACCAGAAGGCAGTTGTTCGAGCAAAACAAGGAAACACTACCTGGTTTAAAGTTGAGAAAGGTGAGCATCAGGGCTGTATCCTTTCACTGTACCTTTACAATTTCTATGCTGAACAAATAATCTGAGAAGCTGGGCTTTATGGAGGGGAACCTGGCATCATGATAGGAGGAAGACTCATTAACAACTTGCATTATGCAGATTCCACAATTTTGCATGTTGGAACTCAAGAGGATTCGAACCATTTACTTATGAAGATCAAAGAACACAGCTTTCACTGGCTTCATCTTGTTCCCCACCATCCTGAAGCAGGTACTTTGATAAAACAATGAAATGGCCTTTTTGAAAGTACAGTTATGGTGCCCACTAGATGAAAGTACTTAGCATGGCTGGAGCAAGGTTGGTTTGTTAGAAGGCAGAACATGCTCCACATTAGAGTCCAGCATTGTACCGCTTCTCTCATCACGAGGATTTGCATGCCCAAGAGTAAGCAGTGGAAACAGGAGTGGCATAATTCTTCACTGCTCCTGCTGACCCACTAGCAACCTTCTTGCTTCCTTACCCCATGATTTATGCTCTGCAGGCTTAGAGTTCTTAATTCTGAGGGGAAGAATGTTGCTCTCAAGAGGCACAACAATGATTCCACTGAATGGGAAGTTAAGACTCCTGTCCAGATATTTTTGGCTCCTCATGCCTCAGAATCAACAGGCAAAGTAGGGAGTTATGGTGCTGGTTAGCAAAACCTGCAAAGGGGAAACTGAACTTGTGTGTGTGTGTGTGTGTGTGTGTGTGTGTGTGTGTGTGTGTGTGTGTGTATCATATGTATATATACGTATAAAATAAAGATCTTTGTTTTTTTCCCTGTCTTATTCCCTTATCACATAAGATTTATTGACTTTGTATCACAGTATTTAATTAACATTAATTTCCCAACATAGTATTTGAGTTATGGGACATCAAGAAGAAGAGTAGCATTAGGGCTTTACCACCTCTTCAGGGGAAGGGCTTAGTGCATTTTTGGTTTTACACATGTTAATGCCATCATTTTAGTCAGAATTAGGACCTTGTTATTGTCTTTGTTTTCAGATTAAGTTTGGTTTGAGGAGATGCATAAAGTGCCACCGTTGCTGAGGTATAGATATGTCATGGTAGTTATGTGTCACCTTGACTAAGCCATAGGGCATCCAGACATTTGGTCAAACATTATTTGGGGTGTGTACATGAAGATGTTTCTGGATGAGATTAACATTTGGATTGGCAGCCTGAATAAAGAAGATTGCTCTCCCTAATATGAGTATTTTGCAGTCTGTTGAAGGCGTAGTAGGAAAGGTTGCCTCTCCCACTAGTAGAAAGGATTCTTCCTGCCTGATTGCCTTAAGCTTGGACGTGGACCTTTTCCTTCCTTTGAGCTCAGACTGGAATATTGAATCCTTTTAGAGTCTTGGATGTGCCAGCTTTTAGACTAGAAGTTATAGCATTGGCTCTTTTGGTTTTCCAGCTTGCTGACTGCAGATCTGGAGAATTCTCAGCTTCTATAATCACATGAGCCAATTTCTTATCTCTTTATACCCCCACACTCTATTGGTTCTGTCTCTCTGGAGGTTTCTGACCAAAACACCTATCCATTATTTATCTCTCCTGGCCACTGTGGACTAGCTTGAGAATCCCACGTGGTTATAGCCAGGCTTGGAAATCTGACTTTGCATTCCAGTTGAGATTCAAGGCAGATGACATGATTTCATGCATTCCTACTGGCTTGTAGATAATTTTATAATCCATGTTTATTGTTAAAACAGCTATTGTCACCTGAGCCCTACACCATCATTCAGTCTTGTAAACTAATCTCTATGGTACATGACATCAATCTTGATTGGCTGTCTCAAGAGCTTGTCGAAACTTTCCTTAGGACAGTTTCTCATTGGCATTGTAGTGCTATGATCGATGAGAAAATTTGAGAGCTATCTAAATCGATGGGCAGCACTTTGTGTACTTCTAAAATTTTTAGATGTAATCATAGAGTAGATATGGTGATAGAGAGGGGTGGCCACAGGCATACAGGATGACAAGAATGAAGAAAAACTGCAGAAGTCCTGGAATTGGAAGAGTAGGAGGGAACTCAGTCCCCTGGGAAGCGTGTCCGTCAGAAGATTGATGCATCATTGTTGCTGTCTCCTCTTGACCCAGGCCTATGTCTTAGAAGTTACTAATTTTGTGTGTCTCAGATCTGGTCATCTAGCAAGATGGGTGGAGGATGTGTGCGTGTTGGATGGTACGAAAACATGGTATGTTTGATTCTGTCATTTGAACCAGTAATAATTTAATTAGTAGTAAGTATGATTATTTGAGGTATGAAGTTTAAAATTCTAAGACTGAACACATGAGACTGGAAAAATAAAAAAATTTACTCTTTTAGCTTAATAATCAATTTCTGCTTCCTCTTAGCAGACAGTGGGCTGAGATTTAGCTCAGTTGGTAGAGCACTGCGCTGCAGTCTCTGAGGTCCCGAGTTCAATTCCCAGCACGGCAAAAATGGGAGCAGGGCCTGGCAATCCACTCCCAAGGCAATCCTGACACAGTCAGCCATTGAAAACCCTATGAGAATCACTATGAGTCGGATACCGACTCGACGGCACCTAACAACAACAACAACTTAGCAGACAAATAATTTTAAGCCTCAGAGGTATAAGAAAAAAGTGATGTGAGAGAACTTTGAGAAGAGATGCCTATAGAATACCACATTTGTCATTTGTGGAACCCTGGTGTTCCATGTAAGGAAAGTTTGAGAACCACTGAACTTAATCTAGTCAGTTCCTTTTCATCAGTGCAAAAGGTCGCTTCCTGTACTGTGCTCACTCCAGGTTCCGAGGGCACAAAGCAAGGGGCAGATACATGACTAGAACCCAGGTGCCCACACCGTTGGTCAGGTGTTTTTTCCATTCTTTGGAAAACAGACTGATTTTATTATTTTGTTTTAAATAGGCCCTGGAATGTATATCCTGGTTTGGCTCTGAGGCCAATTTAGTCTAGAGATTTTGCCTACAAAAGCAGTGACCTTACCAGGCGTAGACAATTTCCTGTGTCACTAAGATGTTACTTGGCGGAATATTATTTTTCTTGGTGAATGTATTGTGGGATAAAACACACAGATCCAGCTCTGTTTTCCTGAGTGAATTAACTGTACTGTAGTTTATTTGTGGCAAATCTCACTTTTAAGTTTATTGACAGTGATTCCTGCCCTTACTGACTTGGTTGAATGAGGCCTTAGCTTTTTCTCCTTTTATTCTGACTTTCCATTGAAACCAACCCTTTAGCCCTTATTCATGTTTCAGGAGCAGTTTGGGGAAGGGTAACTGCCTAAGAAGAGGTGCTTTGGTTTTTCTTTTGGGTCCTTTATTTTTCCACCAGCCTCACAGGTGTTCTTGTTCTGTCATAGAGCAGTTGGTCTGAGGGTCATGATGGGGACCTGAGAGCTTCCCAGTGGCCTCTGGGTCAGTGCTTCACCCTGTAGCTTTGTTATGATGCTGAAAATGCATGTCTCGATCCTCGTGGGCCTAAATAGAAATTTTAAAAAACCCTCAGAAAGCCGGGCACGGTGGCGCACGCCTCTAATCCCAGTGGCTTGGGGGACGGAGGCAAGAGGATCCCAAGTTCGAGACCAGAGGCAGTCTGTGTAACCTAGCGAGACCCTGTCTCAAAAAGAAAAAAAAAAAAGTTAAAAAAAAATACCCCTCAGAGGCACTATCTTGAAGCTTCCTGAGGGAAGTCTCCATACTCATATGCAAAATAGTTGATACAATAGGTGCTCTGTTTTACCACCATAGAAATAGCTGAGTTCATCAATGAGTTAAATTAACATGTAAATAAGGAGCAGTTCTACTCGAACATTATCTCAGCATAATATTTTCAACAACATTTATTAAAAATGTTTCAGAGACCTTCAAGGTATAGATAGTCTTTTTGCAAGTTTCAAGAATAACTAAGTTTGAACAGTGGTACACCACAATCTTTGTAAACGTACCAGTAGCCTCAGTGAATGACTTTTTTCTATGATTGGAAAAATTGTCATTAAAGAATTACATTTCTTCAAAGGAAATAATGCTGTAGAAGTTGGTATCTGGCCTGGATTGAGCCCACGTTCATTCATTTGTTCATTCTCTCTCTCTCTCTCTCTCTCTCTCTCTCTCTCTCTCTCTCTCTCTCTCTCTCGCCTTTGTCCCCTCCCTTCCCTTCCCCTCCCCTCTCCTCCTCCCTCTCTCCCTTTTTCTTTCCTTCCTTCCTTCCTTCCTTTGTCTTGGTTTGTAGTTCAGGATGGCCTCGAACTTTCTATTTTCCTGCCCCAGCCTCCCAAGTGCTGGGATTTCAGGCGTGTGCCTGTCTGAGCCCTAGTATTTTCAAGCTGAGAAGGTTTCCACCTATACAATAGTCACCAGTAGTGCTCACTCATCATGTCTTTGTGAAGATCAAATGAAAGAGGCTGTTTAACACAAAGCCAGGACACTGTAAGTGTCAGCTGCTGCCGTTCTTCTGGTGAAGAATCACAATTCAAAACTGACTCTTCTCAGAGTTCAAACATGGTATTTTGGCTTAAGTCATAGATTAGAAGGATAAAATCTATTGTAGGTAGAAAAAATCTATTGGGAAACATAATAGTACTTTTTTAATGAGGAGAAATTTGCATTTATCTTTCTTTTAGAAATGTTTATATTTAGGCTTAAATAGATCATACTTACTTCCTATTAACTCTGAAAAAGATTGAATTATATTTGTAGTCTAAGAACTTTGCAGCCATAGCACCTTGGTATCTAATCCTACCTGATCTCGGAAACTAAGTAGGGTCAGTCTGGTTAGTCCTTGGATGGGAGACTGCCTGGGAATACTAGGTGCTATAGGCTCTGGAGAAGGACCTGGCAATCCACTCCTGAAACAATCTGCCATTGAAAACCCTATGGATAGCAGAGAAGCACTGACAATAGTGCCCAGCATGGCACAGTGTGGGGGAGTGTTTTGTTTTGTGTATATAGGGTCGCTATGAGTCTTACTTGACTTGACCAGACCTAACAACAACACGAAGAACTTTTTGCTGTCTTTCTTGTTCATTTAGACTCTGTGTTTGGTGCTATATCATGTGACTGTAACACTGCATATATTTTGAAATTACTTACAAATAATTTTTAAAAATATAACCTTTTTGGAAGCCAGTTGTTATGTTTTATGCCAGTAATCCCAGTGCTTGGGAGGCTGAGGCAGGAGGATAAATAGTCAAGGCAAACGAGGGCTACATAGGGAGACCCTGTCTCTGAACAAACCAACCAATCAACCCATAAATCTTTTTGGCCTAAATTTAATGTGTATCTCTGAAGTTGGACTTCACTTGAACTCAACATGTGGTAGACTTTTGTTATATTTTGTAAAGAAAAGAAATTCTAAAAAATTTACAAAAATGCTGTCTAGTTTTTTGAAAATAGCTAAGTACTTATGCTTGGTATTGCTTACGCAGAGCATACAATTATTGGTGTTTTCTCCTACCCCTCCATTCAATGGCTTTTCTTGTCAAAAATACCTAAGGACTTGTCTGCCCTCACTACTCCAGCACTGTGAAGAACTAATTATGACAGACACATTAATTATGTCACTTGAAAAAGGATGAGCCATAGTGACCATAACTGAGTGTTGTGGCTTGAGAGATTGAGCAGTCAGTGGGATTTGCTATGCCCCCAGTGGCCTGTCCCTTCCTTCTTCTCCCACTACTGAGGGAGGTTGGAGCAACTACCTAGGGGCAACCAGATGGCCAGCAGATGTCCAAAGCAGTTTATGCAAAATGAACAGTTTGGATTCATGATTCTTACTAAGGTTTGAAGTTCTTATGCCCACGTCCTCTGAAACATTATCACATCCATGGAACCGATGGGAAGCACCATTTTATTTTTACTTCTAAATGGTATTATCTATTTGAGTTGATAGGAAATTTTGCTTCACAATTCTTTTTCATTTTCCAGAAAAAAAAAAACAACCAACTATCCCAGGACATATTTGTGCTTTACTTCTGCATTATAGTCTCACTGTATTCTAGAAAGTGTTTTCTTACTGTAAATGAAGGAATCCCTGCCAGGGGAGTTATTTGAATGTCAGCTGAGACAGACTTTTGGTTTCTGTTTCCATTATGTATACATATAAGTTTTTTTTTTTTTTTTTTTTTTTTTTTTTTTTTTTTAAACATTGCTAGTACTATGAAGGGAAAATAAAAGTTGGAACCAGCAGCAAGGTGATGAAAAGGCCACTGTGTGAGTTGAACACGAAAGAATGGTGCTTTCATGAGGAGGGAGGCATTGATGTGGTTTTGGGGGCTGAGGTTTGTTTTTGTTGCAGCTACCATCTTAGAGACAATAGTGAATCAGAACTGTATGGGGCAGGCAGGTCGTAATGCCCATTTCTAAACAGAGATGTCTCTCTAAGATACACAAGGAAAGGCTAACATAGACCGCCCATATTTGTTCTGCTTCTCATTTTACCCTTGAGGAATGAAAGGATCTTGGTGAGCAGTGCCAGCATTAGTTTAGGCTGAAACACATAATTATATTGGGTAATAAAGGAATTTTAAAATTCCAGTGTTTTCCTGTGGCTCTTTCACAAATCAGCCTAATGGTGAAATGCTTTTTGCAAGCGTTCCCATTCATCTGCACTGATTCAGAAAGCCTAGTGCCTTGTGGTTTCCTAATTACCGAGGCCCTAATTTCTCTGGCAACCCTTTGCTCGCTCTGTAGATTTCCTTTTGGCAGCAAAAATGTTTACTCACGTGACAAGATGAGCACTGGCATCTGGTCTGGTAGGGGCAGCATCTGGATGCCGACATTAGCCACAGGACTAGTGATCTTTTCTCTTCAGGTCAGTGGAGGAGCGGTGCTTGGTCAGTGGGCAGACGCAGATCTCTTGCAGGCTCGTTTGCAGGCCCACTTCTGATGCATCTGAGACTGGCAGCTCACATTCCACACTCCATTTCTCCATTCACACTCCATTTCTGTGCGCCCACGCTCAGAAAGGCACAGGAGCGCCCTTGAGCAGCTAGCTGAGGAGAGTGCTTTTCAGAACCTGCCCAACCAAAGTATGCTCCGCAGAGGACCAGTGCCCTGCGAGAGCCCCATAGACGCGTGGAGCCCAGGCCCTCTGAGTTAGAGCTTGCATTCTGAAGGCTGCCAGGCAACTTGGGTGCACAGTAGGGTTTGGGAAGCTCTGCTCTACAGCATTGTGAGGGAAGAAGGGCAGTCGATGGGGCTGGGTCTCAGTTCCAAATGGAGATTTTAGTGTGTTTATTAAATCACTGCAGTACTTTTTACAAAAGCTAAACTACCCTGGGATGAGAGAGATAAAAGCTGGCTAATGCATAGCTAGAGGAAAATAATGTGATAGTTGTTTTGTGTTGTTCTTCACTATTAATTCTGTAGTAATTTAATGTTTTTTTCTATAACTTTAGCAGAGAAAACATGTGGCATTTGGCGGTTTTATGGAAAATCCAGAGTGTTTTTTGCCTTTTCATTTTAGCAAGACACTGCCGAAAATATGGGCTATTTGGTGAAAATAGAAGCGTATTCAGAGTTGAAACTGAAAAATTCTGATGCACAGGGACAAAAATAATATTTTTGCCCATGCATATTTATCTTTTTTTTTTTGTAGTGATGTGTTTTAATCATAGTCTCTGTTCTTACCTGACTTTGGGATGAAAAAAGTAATTTACTTTATTGGTCATATTATGAAAATTTAAAATTTTTGAAATTTTAAACAAAAGTATCAATATAATCTTGTTTTTATAGTTATCAAAGAAATATTCTAACAGTATATTTTAGAACACGACTCTTTAGTTTGCTATGAGAGTCAGTATTTGTCTGTGTGCTTGGTTCCCATTTACCTTCTCAACGTCTCCCCTTGTGTTTGTTGAACATATGCTATATGGGCTGACACTATTCAAGGAAGCTCTTCATTAGATTGAGTACCTTTTTTTTTTTTGGTAGGAACATTTTTTTCAAATCTTAGTAATAATCCTGTATAGATAAGTGTATTGCCATAGGAAGATTTTTTTGAGCTATTGACAGTTTCTCTGCCCCTAATTTTTCTCCTTCACACTTTTGCCAATCAACTTTCACATACTGGAGAGCCAGCTTTTAAGATACTACCTAATATATTAATTTTCTAAACCCTAAATCAGAAAGTGATATCACTTGAAAAGATTTAAAGCAAAAAAGCACTATGCCATCTATTTAGATTTTTATCGACAACCTGCAAAGTTTATAAGTATCCTGTCTTCCTTGAATCATTAAAAAACAAAAAATATGGCATCTCTGATATTCATGTCTAATAAATGCCAATAAAAATAGTGGTCACTCTAAAGTTTCTTTTGTTGTTAATTTATTTATTTATACCTCAATTTGATTTTAAAAGTAGGTTATTTAAAATATCTTTTAAAATTATGGCCATTATATTTGACTTCCTTTATATAATTTTGAACTCAAATTTGTGAAATCATTACAACCTGATTAAAAGATAATTTTCAGTGTAGAGATTCTTACCCTCCTTAACAAGAATGAGCAAATGTGATGAAACCGTTCCTTAAGTGGAAGTTGGCATTATGGCTATTCTTTTTTCTTTTCTTTTCTTTTTTTTTTGCAGTACTGGGGGTTGAACCCAGGGCTTTGCACTTGCATGCTCTGCAAGTGCTGGACCACTGAGCTGCACCCCTAGCTCATTTTTTTTACTTTTCTTGAGAGAGGGTCTTGCTAAGTCCTCAGACTGCCTCTGGTCTCAAACTTGCGATCCTCCTGCCTCTGCCTCCCAAGCTGCTGGGATTACAGGCGTGTGCCACCGCGCCAGCTACATTATGGCTATTCTTGTACTTCATTTTTCTTAAGGATATAGAATCCCAGCGTGCCCCCTTAATAGGGAGCTCCTATGAACATACCTGCAGCTGTACCACTGTGGCATCTGATCTCATCAGGTCTTGGAAGCTAAGCAGCGTTGGGCCTGGTTAGTCCTTGGATAGGAAAACGCCTGGGAACACCAGGTGTTGTAGGCTTGGAAGAAGGACCTAGCAACCCACTCCCAAAAATCAATCTGCGATTGAAAACTCTATGAATAGCAGAGATGCAGTAACAATAATGTTTCACCTGTTGTACATAGGGTCGCTATGAGTCAGAGAACTGACTCGATGGCACCTGACAACAACCACCACATATGAACATGATGCCTGAATTTGAAAAATTTAAACCAACTACGTTCATGTTATCTACTGCTTGGTACATGCTCACCTTTTCTTGGCAGTCACATGCAATTAGGTTGAAATGTTGAGCTGTTATATGTTGGTAGTAAGGAAGTAAAATGTTTCCTCTTAAGTAGGAGAACCATTTATGAGAAAGTCTGAAAGAAATTTTGGACATGTGGTCACAAAGTTCAGCCACAACAGACATCCTCCCAAATGGTAATCACCTTTCAGGTAAGGTTATGCATCTACTTTAGTTTTGGAAACTCCAATTTTCAGGAACTTTTATTGTCAAAGGAGAGAGAAAATCATCATCCTTTTTGCAGTTCAGCTCCTTTTGGATTTTGTCTGTTAAATATAATTACTGGGAAATAGTAAAGATAGTAAAGATATTCTTTAATTGATAAGAATAAATATCCTTATGATGTGATATTGTGTCCATTGTATCACACAGGAAATATAAAGGATCATTTAAAGAAGTTAGCTTGTTTACTTTTTTAAGTTTGTCACCATTTATCAAGTGTTTGTGCCAGTGTTTATGAAGGAAACCAGGCAAAGCATCCTTCAGGGACGAACCTTAGCTTGGGTAGGGTGTGGGAGACACATTTTAAAATTAAAGTATGATTGCATGTATTATGAGTTGAAAAAAGGTAAATGTTAGGAAACAACTGATTTATTAGCCTCTTTAAGGTTAAGTATTAGGTTTAACTGTATGAAATAGGTTAAAAAAAAACAACCTTAGGTAAACTATTTAATGCTGGCAATTTCATTTGACTCAACTTTGGAATAGACTGGTTTTGTCTAAGCTGAACCTTTTTTTTTTTTTTTTCATTTTTTCAGTAAGAAGCTTTTGTTGAATTTGCCTGTAGCCAGATAAAATTCAACACAGAATTGGATCTGGCCATACGTTCAGGTCTCTTATGATAATAGTTTGTAAAAATGCCAGCTTTTACCCTGATCATTCATATAATTTCATCTTGATGTATTATAATTAATAGTGCAGCACTGTGAGCCTTGGAATTAGTAAAGAGAACAAGTTTTGGGTGGCACCAGACAATGAATGTCTGGAAGCAAGTGGTATAAGTTTAGGTGGAAAAATTTTTTACTGAATTTGAGTTGGAAAAGAGTTGATACATACTTGTGGTCAATGCCTTTCTTTCCTATTTTACGTGCCAAAATCCAAATTATAGAGCCTAACCACTTCCCAGTATGTTAATTTAATTTTGAATATGAGTGCTTTTTGAACATTATTTTTGTGTATTCATTAACATAAATTATTAATAACAACCTGAATAACTAGGGAAATTTATTTAATGTTATTTTGATATTAAATAGAATTTCTGAAACAGAGGAAAAAGATTTCCTAAATAGCATCGTCCTTAATGTGTTTACAGACCATTTTCTTTTTAAGCCCAGAAAAAGGTGGATTGGGCCAATGGCTCAAGAAAGACTACCTATACTTTATAATTTTTCCATGTTTATGTTGAAAATCTACCATAAACAAGAAAATTTTAGTTTAAATCTTTAATAATGTTATCACAACTTTAAGTTGTATTCATCATTAGGAAAAATAGTTAGGGAATGTTTAGATATAAAAACATAAAAGTTAGCCATAATACATTCTCGGGGCTGGGATTTAGCTCAGTTGGTAGAGCACTGCACTGCAGTCTCTGAGGTCCTGAGTTCGATTCCCAGCACCGAAAAAATGGGAGAAGGACATGGCAACCCACTCCCAAGGCAATCCTGAAACAGTCAGCCATTGAAAACCCTATGAGGGTCGCTATGAGTCGGACTCTACTCGACGGCACCTAACAACAACAATAATACATTCTCAGTTTTTAAGGAAGAGTATTGTATAGACAAAGGCAAAAATTCAACTATATGCAAGATTTTGCAAAGCTGGACAAAGTGGTGCATGCCTGTAATCCCAGCATCCAATGCTCAGGAGGCAGAGGCAGGAGGATCTTGAGTTCTTGGCCAGCTTAGGCTACATAGCAAACACTTTCTCAAAAAACAAAACAAAAACAAAATGTCCCTATCATCACATTGATCTCCAGTGCTCCATCCTCTCTTCAGAGCACACTTTTTAGTGCATCTTTTCAGAAATATTTTTATGCCCACACTAATATATATCTCTTAAAAATTAACATAAATGTTATATGTGGTATACAATTCTGCCCCTTGCTAGAATAAACCTTCTTGGTAATGTACATGTATCTAACATGTCATACGTATTTATTTAAGTAAAGGGCTGGGATTTAGCTCAGTTGGTAGAGCGCTGCTCTGCAGTCTCTGAGGTCGGGAGTTTGATTCCCAGCACCACAAAAATGGGAGAAGGACATGGCAATCCACTCCCAAGGCAATCCTGAAACAATCAGCCATTGAAAACTCTATGAGGCTCACTATGAGTCGACACAGCTCAACAGCACCAAGCAACAACAACCAGTATAAAACTCATAGCAGTAGAA
This sequence comes from Pedetes capensis, assembly GCA_007922755.1. NCBI lineage: Eukaryota > Metazoa > Chordata > Mammalia > Rodentia > Pedetidae > Pedetes > Pedetes capensis. The sequence goes on along the minus strand of VMDO01000073.1, from coordinate 351,199 downwards.
ATGTTGGGCCAGGGTGTGTGTCTTCTGAACTGTTCTCTAGAAGTATGCGTAACTGTAGCATATGAAAGTACTTTGTCACATGGGGCTCATACAGCTTTTTAGCATTTGTTAATAGATGAAAAGTACTGTGTCTCATTTTGACTTATATTTATTTCATTTTGAAGGGTTTGTATCTCTATATATATGTTTACTTATAAGTGCATTTTTCTGTAAGTTTTCTGTTAATTTCCTGTTCTTAAACTACCATTTACCTACTAGTATGTGGGGTGGCTTGTCTATTTTTCTTCTTAGACCCATTCTTTGTATATATGGACCCATTATGTATATATGGACATCGTTTCTTTTTGTGATGTTGAGGGTATTTCCTCCTTCTATTTGCACATTGCTTTCTAATTATTTGTTTTTCTTTTCTTTTTGGTACTATAGAAGTTTTTAGTTTTCCTATAGCCAATTAAATTATCAGGCTTTTCCTGTAATCTCTGGATTTTGAGTCCTGCTTAAAATATTCTTGGCTCTAAATTTATAAATGTATTTATCCATGTTTTTTCTGGTGTTTTTAGAATTTCATTTTAACATTTTTGTTGTATCTAAAATTTATTTTGGCGTAAATAATGAGGTAAAGCTGTAGATTTATTATTTTCCTAAAATGCTGTTTCCTAGCATCATTTATTAAATCATCTATTTTTTCCCACTGCCCAAAAGATGCTCCCATTCTCTTATACTACATTCCTGTGTGTATTTGATATTCTAGAGTTTGATTGCATCACTGATGTCTCTCTGCTATAATTGTTATATTTTTGTAATGCTCAATTTTCATGAATAAGAGGATTCTAACCTTCCTATTCGGGGTTGGGATTTAGCTCAGTTGGTAGAGCACCACTCTGCTATGTCTGAGGTCCCCACTTCGATTCCCAGCATCACAAAAATGGGAGAAGGATGTGGCAATCCACTCCTAGAGGCAATCCCGAAACAATCAGCCATTGCAAACACTATGAGGGTCGCTATGAGTCGGACACGACTCCATGGCACCGAACAACAACTTTCTTATTCACTTTTTTTCAGAATTTCCAGGTTATTCTTGCATGTTTCATATGACACAAGTATGTAGTTTTGTTACCTTCTGTCCAAACCCCATACTTGTCATGAATCATTCATAATGCTGAATTTTTTTAGCTCAAGAGTAAGGATTGTCTTTCAATGTCATAAAATATTTTCTGTTTATGCATCTTAGAAGAACTTAAAGTTTTCTTTGTGTGGCTTCCATTAATATCATATTAAGTGGTAATTTGAGATATTCAAATTTTATTAATGTTATAAATAGGAAGGATATTTCCCCTAATATAATTTTCTTAAATATTTCTGCTTTTAAATTAAAAACTCATGATTTTGAGTAGATTTTATAGTCCATTAACTTAATAAATTCTTGATTTTTTATGTGTACAATTATATCATTTGTAAGATAATTTTTGTCTTCTTAAATTGCATTGGCTAGTAGCGGGAACCAATTCTAAGTGTTGTAAATACTTTCCAAATTGGCCAATAAAATGCTTTGACTGAATTAAGTTTGATTTTTAAACAGCCTTTTCTAAACAGAAAGGTACTCCTGAATTTAGTTTTCTGTTAATAGAGGGAATTTAAGCACCATTCTTCAAAAAATAAAGCCAAATTATTACAAAATGAAATGTAGACTTAGGTATTTGTGTACTATATTATTTTATTTAGAGAAATATCTGTGTTTATGACATTAACCTATAAACTTTTGTGTCTGGCTTTTAATTAAAGACTTAGTACAGATTAGCAAATGCCAGTTTCAAGCAGTGTTTCTCAAAATCGTTGGTAAAGTTCCATGATGTATTTTAAAGGGTACATTTAAAATTAGTAGTTGTACATTTATTTTAATTTATCATAGCAAAAAATCATATGCCCTGTTTTAAACCTATGTTTTCATGGTTGACATTTGCTTAGAATGAGATTAGGTAAAGACAAATTGTTGTTGTTATTGTTATTAGGTGCCACCTAGTAGTGTCCGACTTATAGCGATCCTCATAAGGTTTTCAATGGCTGATTGTTTCAGGATTGCCTCTAGGAGTAGATTGCCATATCCATCTCCCATTTTTGCTGTGCTGGGAATCAAAGTCAGGAACTCAAGAGATTGCAGAGCGGTGCTCTACCAATTGAGCTAAACCCAGCCCAAAGTCAAATTAACACAAAGAAAGGTGTAAAAGAACCACACAAATATCTTAAAACTGTTCAAGAAGAGTATGATAAATGGACACAAATCGGGAAAATCCAGTTTTATATTAAGTACATAAATTTTCAGATATTAAGAGCAGTATTCTGTATATTTCCTTAATAGCAAGCTTATTAAACAATAACACTGATGATAATACTGAAGATTATTATGAGTAAGATGTTATGCTAAGGGCATAATTCATTAAATGATTACAGGAATTTATTTTCCTGGTGTTATGTCAAAGAAATTGTGCGGTTTGTTTGCATCAGATCATATAGCTAGCAAGTGGCTATCTTACACATTTATTATAAACTTTCTGTACTTAGAAATCATTTTGATTCATTCATGTTTATATGAGAGCATTATATTTGAATGATATACTTGCCTTTGAGAATGTTCAATGGAGCAAAATTATCTTCAAGCCTACTTTACTTAGACAAATATATAAAAATACAGTCTTGGTGTATCCAAGGACATCCTAACAGTTCAGAGCTCTCTAAGGGAAATTTGCTGGTGTAAATGCAGTCCAGTCATATTTGTATTCAAAATTTCCAAATTTTCAAGCTAGTTGGAAGCTGTGAACTTTAGCTGCGGTCTATAAATTTTTGTGGAGTAGAGATACCTTATATCAGGTATCATATAAAGTATAGATAACACTTAGAAATATTAGTCAACCAAAACATTTTTAGATTTAGTGAGTGATTAGAATTCGGTTTATGGCCAATATCTACAGCATTCACAGAAACATTCAAACTTTTGAATACTCTTTAGTTTCTGTTACTGTGGTTTCTTAATCCATAGTAATTGCTTCTGATAGGTGGAAATAATTTCAGAGACCATTTTAGAGTTTCAAGCCCTAATTTTATAGATGAAAAATGAAACCAAAAGAAATGTTTTTCCCAGAGGAAAATGTAATCAATGGTAAAGCCAGTGTGATGTGGCAGTCTGCTTCCCTGGAACTCCATGGAGACAGTTTTGCAGCAGTGGAAAAGGTGGACGCCAGAGCCAGACACAGCTCACCAAGTCAGATTTTAAAATTAGTTCAACTTTGATGAGAAATGCTCTTCTCGTCATCATACTTCATTCCTAACACTGTTAATTTGTATATTCCTGTTCTTCAACAACGATCATTTGACAAGTACTTCATCTTTCCTCATGATATATGCTAGGGGAAATGAGTCTTTTCTGAGAGAGAGAGAAATAATATAAACTGAAAGAATACTGTGGCATGGCAGTATTTCCCTTGAGCATGTCGTTACTAATACAATAAAAACAAATTTCAAGGCTCAACCTACATAGCAAACCATGATAGAGGTCTTATGAACATTTCCTGTCATTTCTAGGATATGGGGTAACTTTAAGACAGTTTAAAAAAAAAAAAGCAAAAAAGCAAAAAAGAAAGAAAGAGAGAACACTCTAAGCCCCAAGCCTTGGGACTTGGTTAGTGCACACAGCTCTGGCTGGGATCTGCTGTGTGTGCTGAATCTCCCCACAGCTTGTAAAGGTGGTTAAGTATAGTCACAGTCGGGTTCTGTGGACCAGCAAATAGGAAAAGCAGGGAAAGTTGGAGGCGTGTTGGAGAAACACACTTCAAAGTAATTTATTTTGACGCTCTTTAAAAGCTTCTTTGTAAATGCACTTTTAAATAGTAGTTCTGTTTCCTTGAATCCACGCAAGAGCATAAAATAGACTGGATTCAGAAGAACTGGCGTGGGAATATTTTCAAGTCTGTTACTCCTTATGTTGGGACAGCTGCTCTGCACTGCCTGGTTTATTTTAATGGGCCTAAATTCAGGTGGCTAAAAACGCCATTCTTTGGCAGAATTTTACATAATCCTTGTGCATGTTTATTGTGTGGGCCTGTTCATTGCAGTGTTGTGGTTAAATTGTCCACCTATTAGGTTTCCAAGCAGAAGGAAACGTATAAATGACCCGATATTTGCTAGCAATTTGGTTTAAAAATAAAAAGATAGCACTTTGTTCTTCTTGCCTGTTTTTTAATTTTTAAATTATTTTCATTTGCAGTGCTGGTGACGGAACCCAGGGCCTTGGGCATGCTAAGCACGTGCTCTGCCACTAAACTACACTTCCAGCGCTTTAACCTCTGTTTTTATGATATCGGCTAAACAGATCATCCCAAGTAAAACAAAATTATTGAGTGATTTTTCCTCCCAGTTAATAAGAAAATAATTATCTACCTTTTCTCCTCTTAACTATTCTAAGATAAAGCCATTAATCACCTTAAATTCTCTAAAGTAATTTTGGGCAAGCAAAAGGACAGTTGTGGGATTTTTTGTTTGGTTGGGTTTTTTCCCCTGTATTTTATATTGCTGAGGCATCAGTTTCCTCATTGTTGAAGTGGTGGTGGTGGTGTTGTTAGGTGCCGTTGAGTCGAGTCTGACTCATAGCGACCCTATGTACAGCACATCGGAATGCTTCTTGATTCTTTGCCAGGCACACGATCTTATTTATATTTAAGCCCATTGTTGCAGACACTGTGTCAATCCATCTGGTGGAGTAGTTAGATTTAATCGCTCTCCAGGGTGCTCTCCAGGTCTCCTGTGGTTGAGCACAGTGGACCCATGGTGCAGAGGAGCCCAGTGTTTGTGCAGACTCTGGGCATGGCACCTGCCGTGCGGAGGCACTTGTGTTTCAGGAGAGGCCAATGGAGCAGTCTGTCACCCTCTTTTCTACGTATTTCTGCACATCCATCAGTGCTGCCTCCCCTGGGCTTACTGAGACTTGGGGTTTAGCTCCCCAGACCCCATGTGTTTCACACAGCTGACGCAACCCACCAGGGCGTGATAACAGGTCTTGGAGAACCCCTGCTGTCCAAAGTACCAACTCTTAGCTGTGAACATAAACCTAGAGGTCAAAGGATGCTTTTAAGTCTCCTATTTATACCGGGCTGCCCTACTTAGGGCTTCGAAGTACATGTTGAGTCCCTGAATAGATCCATTAACTGGAGGTTTTCACACTACAAATCTGAATTTACCACACTCGGCTTAGTCGCACCAGCATTTAATTTATTTTGGATCAGCCCCTCTAGAAAGGAACTTAAGGTTTTACTACACTAAAAATGCTTTTGAAAAGTTATTTACCCTCTTGCTCACTAAACATCTGACAAAAATGTGAAAGTGCTTCCAGGAGTAGTAAAAACGTGTTTCCAAATACTGGCCTGAGTCAGAGAGTTCAATTCGATGGTATATGTGCCCCACTTGAGAATGTCTAAGATACAACAACCTTCACAGAGGGTTTTACACAGGATTCTTTTCAATAAAGAGTACTTCTAACTTATTTCCAATGTGAGTCAATATGTAAATATTTTGTTAAGAAAACTTGTCAGTAGCACATCTATTCCATTATACATAAAAGGTAACTACTTTTAGTTTCTAAGCTGCTAAGTTATCTAGTATGCTCAGGGAAATTGCTCTACACTTAAAGTATTTATTAGACATGGGCAGATTTTTATATATACATATATATGGGTTTTTTTAGAGAATCTTAGTGAAAAGTCTACGTTTTGTAGCGTGATCTGCTTTGTGAGGATCTCATTAAGAAACAAAACTCTGAAACGTACAAGATCGTTGCTGTTCTCAGTTGATGGATGAGATGGCACATGGTTGGGGAGGGGAAGAGAGGGACAAATTGATAAATGTAGGGGATCCAGAGTGATGATCTGGGAATGATGCTGAGGTTTCCGGTGTCTTACAGCCAGACTACAGATAATTAATACCAATGTTTCAAAATTGTAGCAATCTGATGTCTAGGTCTTTCTTCCCCATCTGGAATGTTATCAAAGTATTCTTTTGGATCAAGTCACTGGAAACATTAGGTTCAGGATCTCATGCATCTCTTCTGGGCTAGAAACCAATGTCACGTACCACTGAAATTAGGGACTCTCAACGTGTGTGCGAGTGAGGGGAAGCTGGTATTGGTTTTCCATTCTTGGCAGAGTCTGCTGTGTCAGGGGTTTAAATGATTACCATTATGATTATCTTCATGATTTGTTTCAGACCATCACTTCGGCATTTTGGCCAACTGGTAACTTTTTTTTTTAGGTTTCATCAAAGCCAAACAGTTTTCTGAATAGTTCTGTTTTTCACTTCATTTCAAAATACTGCTTTGCCTCTAAAATATAAGAAAATAGGAATTTTAAGATTAGATTAAGAAGCACTGGATAAGTGTACAACAAATGGGACTCCCATTTTCTTCTGCTTTTGGTCTTTTGGGCCACTTAATGGTATACCACATCAGCAACTTTCTCTTTTGAGTCTTTATACTCTTGAGACACACCATTCCCTCTATCAAGAGTATCTCTTATCTCCTTTCTGCTAATTAAGTTTCTTTACCTGGCTAAAAATTCATCTCTGAGAATGCTTTCTTGGCAGAGCTTACCTGACAGTTAACTGTATTTCTGTTTTCCATTTGGGAGAAAATGAACTAATTGACAGCACAGTGGTAGAGGGCATTCTGAGGAAAGAAGACAAACACTTCACCCTACTGCTGTAGGAACTTCTTATAATCTAGTGGGAGAACTAAGAAAAAACTACACATTGGTATTATAAAGAAATTTGGGGAAGGGGTTTTGTTAAAAACCATGTTTGAGTGTGTAGGGAAAGAAATTATAGTAGATTACCTGAAGGAAGCATGAAGTTTGACCTTTCCAGATATTATAGAATTGCAGTGCTTTAAAGCTTTAGGTGCCATTGGAGATTATGTAATTTAATTAACTTCTAGGCTTACATTCTTTTTTAACTGGCAATTTGTGTTTTATCTTCTGTAATACAACGTACCTCTTATGCACTGGCTAGTACTTCTATTGCGCTGGGATTTAGCTCAGTGGGTAGAGCGCTGCGCTGCAGTCTCTGAGGTCCTGAGTTCAATTCCCAGCACCTCAAAAATGGGAGAAGGACCTGGCAATCCACTCCCAAGGCAATCCTGAAACAGTCAGCCATTGAAAACCCTATGAGGGTCACTATGAGTCGGATATATAGCGGATATCGCTATGAGTTGGATATCGACTCCACGGCACCTAACAACAACAACAACAACCATACTTCTATTAGATTGTTGGGGGTTTTTTGGTAGAGAGGAGTTGAACCTAAGGCTAGATGAGTGCTGTACCACGGAGTTGCACCCCTGCCCCTTTAAAATTTATTTTAAATTTATTTTAAACTTTTATTTTTTGCAGTACTGGGAGGTTCAACCCAGGACCTCATGCATGCTTTGCAATTGCTCTACCTCTGAGCTGCACTCCTAGCCCATTTTTAACTTTTTAAAATTTTGAGACAATGTCTCACTGAGTTATGCAGGCTATGTCTGACCTTGAACTTGCCATCTGCCTTTCACTGCCTCCTGAGTCACTGGGATTATGGGTGTGAGTCCCCAAGCCTGGCTCCTTTTTTATTTTGAGACAGGGTCTTGCTAAGTTGTGCAGGCTGTCTCTGGCCTCAAACTTGCAATCCTCCTGCCTCAGCCTCCTGAGTCATTGGGATGGCAGATGTGCGTCATGGCACCTGGCAGGTTGTCCTTTTTAAATTAACATTTAGGACTTCATCTATTCTGGGTACTAAATGTTTCTGTTGCATATGTGCTTAGAGTATCTTCAATAAGCCTTTGAGATTCTAAGCTACATTGCGGGCCTGTTCATCCTACTGTTCATTGGAAATTGAGGAATCCTGTGTTGGCCATTTAAGTCTTGGCCCTACCCTCCCTGGAGCGGCTCCAGTAAGTCAAGATGCTCAGAAAGCCCCTCTTCCTCCTTAGTTTCCTGTAAGTTCTGCGTGTCCTTTAGTACTTGGTTCAATGTGGATCCCATTTTGCCCGGCCAGGTGCATTCGCTGTGTCCCCGCTTGGCTGTACTTTGTACCTGCCCTGGTGTGGCCCCATCACTGTGCTGTGGACACACCAGGCACAGTGGCTGAAGGCTGGCAGTCAGGAAGGCTGGTGTATTGTGTGTTTATTTTCTTTATATTTCGATGTCCTGAAAACCTTTCTGGCTGAGGCCTCCCTTGTGAGGCCAGCTGCTTAAGATGCAAGGGCTCAGTGGAGAGCTTGCTTTTGACATGGCACTAACCAGTCCAGGGCCATGCACCTTAGGAGGCCACATTCCTTCCAGGGCCAGGGACCACGTAACAGGACTCCCCTTCCAACCCAGCCCACCAGGATGATTCATAGCAGCCAGTCCTATGCCGTCACCCTACTCTGCCTTGCCTTTCCTGGAGGCTGTAGTGGAGGCTCTGGCCTCCTCTCCCCTTGCTGCTCCTCTTTCTGCTTCTGACCACCCCGAGGTTTCCGCCTGTGGCTCTTAGTGGTGTGCTGTGCCTCCTGTCTCTGGGACCAGGGTGGACAATAAACCTTGTCTTCCTGAACCTCTCTGGCATTTTCTTTTGTGGCTGCACCTGACTGACCACCTCCTAAAGGAACACAGAACACGTGGTTTAAGATCTTCACCTGGCCTCTTTGTGGCTGTGCAGCCTGACGTCACTTCCGCAGGACTGCAGGTGATCCTCCTTAAAACTGCAGTAGTAATGGGCACCTGCCTGTAGCGCTGTTCAGGAGGCCAGTGCTTGCTTAGAGTGCTTCTCCAGTGCTGCCCATGGTAAATGTCACCTGTTAGATTAGCATTGCTATTGCTGTGACTGCTGCTGCATCAGTGGGTGATGACCATGACTCTCCTCTGCTGCACCACACCTGGAAAGCTTGCCGAGACATCAGCAGATGGCTGGCACATGAACGGGTGAGAAAACAAACATGGCGGGGAAGGATTGGAGCCAGGGCATGGAATGTTCACGTTTAAATGTTTGTTTTTAGTGGGTTCGGCTTTTGGGAATGGAGGTAGTGGTTAATGGTGAGCTGTGACTCCTTTACTAAAACCTTAGGTTTATTTAGATGGGCCTGGGCTTTCAAAACTGTGGTTTGAAGAGGCCTGGCTTGAGTGGAGTTTAGGTTGCAGGCTGATACAGGGGACTGGGAGGCCACGTGTGTGGTGGGGCCTGCTGCCTTCCCCAAATCCCTCTACGGTTCTCCCACACAGACGCCAGGTAATTCAGTAGGAATCTCTTGGATTCGTTGGATTTCTAGTTAAGAATGATTGGAAAAGAACTTCGGTTGGGAGGAAAGCAAAACAAAACGAGAGAGAGAGAGAGAGAGAGAGAGAGAGAGAGAGAGCGAGTGAGCGAGCGAGAGAGAGAGAGAGAGAGAGAGAGAGAGAGAAAGAGAGAGAAAAGAAGGCCTTTGGAGAGGCAATGGGAAGCCGTTGAGAATTCCTGAGGAGCAGCACAGCCCATTACCTGTGTGTGCTGCGTATTGGCAGCCTGGCTATGGATGCAAGGAGACCCAGGGCGTGAACAGGTGGAATGGATAAAAAGTGAGTCTTGGGAAGCACTGTCGGGGTGGGGAGAGCCATGTGGCCCTGCAGAGAAGGCTTAGCAGGGTTTCTCACCTGACAGTGCTGGAGGCCAGAGCCCTTTGGGACAAGGGGGTGGGCTGATGGCTAACAGGATTTTGATAGTTAAACCTCAGCTATCATCAGAGCATGGGCACGTCTGCTGGAAACAGGTGTGAGATTAGAAACTGCAGGGCCTTGGATTTTAATTTGTGAAGCAAGGGTGTACTTATGCCAGTCACACGCCACTGCAGGGGTGTGAGGAACAGAAGTCACAGGCCTGCCCTCGTGGAGCGTGCAGTAGAGCAGGGGTAGCAAGTAGCCCATCATCACCGTCGTAGACTGCTGAGGGACACCCAGGACAACAGCCGTGAGGGTTTCTCATAGTGGGGCCCTGAGCCGCCTGGAGCAGAAGGAAGAGGTGAAGGTTGCAGCAGCAGCTGGAGCGAGCAGGTGCTGGGAACGGGCCAGCCAGGAGGGTGGAGGAGGAGGGACAGGCTGTGTGGTGCTCAGCAGGCGCAGACGGTGGAGGCCGAGAGGGGCTCCTCACTGTGGGAGGCAGGCAGGGGGCCTTCAGCCCGTGGCTCCGGACAGAGTGGAAACTCGTCCCACCCAACTGCCCTGCTTCCCGCCCTGCATAGCCTCTTGGTGGCCGTGCTCCTTGTCCCGTTGGGCCCTTGGCACTCTGGTAGGATTGCCCTGCTGAAGTACCACACACTGGGTGGCTTACCACACATTTGTTTTCTCTTGGCTCTGGAGGCCGGGAGTCCGAGATCAAGGTGTTGGCAGGGTCAGCGGCTTCTGAGGGCTGGGAGGGAGGATCTGCCCCTCTCCTCTCCTGGCTGCTAGCGGTTTGCTGGCAACCTGCGGCATTCCTTGGCTTGTGAAACATAACTCCCATCTCTGCCTCCGTCTTCACGTGCCATCCTCCTCGAGTGTGTCTGGTTCCAAATAGCTCCCTTTTATAAGGACCCCAGTCGTTTGGGGTTAGGGGCCCACCCTGCTCCAGTATGACCTCTACTAATTCATCTGCAGCAACCCTATTTCCAAATACCAGCCCATTCCGAGGCACTGGGGGTTAAGAATTCAACATAGGAACTTGGCACTAAATCTGACCTGTCACAGGTACTATATGGAGCCTGACATTGGTTTTTTTGTTTTGTTCTTGTTTTAAAAATAGCCCCTTCTTATAGGATCATGAACCTACTCTCCTTTTGCTTAAGGCCTAGGGTCAAAAGCATAAAGTTGAAACTGGCTTGTAGTAAACGTGCAGCAAAGCTTCGATAATAAGGTCTTTGTTCATGTGCCATAATTTACCTCCACCTTACAGGAAAATACAAGTGCCTATTGTTAGGCAGCAACCTCTTAGACAGTTGCTGCCAAAGGGATATTACTGGCCTGAAACCAGCAGGACCTAGATTTGTGCCCTAGGAGCGGGGCCTGCCTAGGGAGGGAGAGACAAGACAGTGGGGGTGGTGAGAGAGGAGGGAAGGAGAGGGAGAGAGGGAGAGAGGGAATGTGAACGAGCAAGCGCACACAACCAAAACCAAACCCAGACTTCCTGGCGTGTGATTAGTGCTTGCTGAAGGTGCCAAGCTGGCGGCCTTGGCGACCATGGTGCCACCCTGTGCGGCTGCTGGCCCTTCGTGGTCAGAAGCCTGGTATTTATAAAGTGGCTTCAGGCCTACCTGGTCACCCTTCCTTTCCATCCTGTGGCTTCCCAAGCCGAGGGACCTATTGTCAGCTCAAAGAAACTGTTTTTACCTGCAGTTATTTTCCAGTCCCTGTATTCCTGCCTGCTCAGAAGCCATATTTGATCACGGGTCGCTGTTAACAGTTTTACTATGGCTAAAATTCAGCAGGCGGCCCCCTCCGCAGGCAGGTTAAGCTGGCAGCCCTTGTGGTGGGTTAGTGCCTGTGGCTACACGGCTTGTTCAGTATTTTGAAGTTCACCTTTGGTTTAACACAATATTGTTTTTATTCAGTTATTATTCCAGCTCTGCATGTGGGCATGACAAACAGGTCGGTGGCCAGTTCAGGGAATGGAATCTTAGAGCTGGAGGAAGCACGTCGGTATTTGGGGCCGCCTTCCGACATGGTGTAGGTTTTCTCTTCCTCTAACACTAACAACTTGTCTTCCAGTCTCCACAAGAGTAGCCACATCAACAAGGAGCTTCTCCCTGCTAAGTCTGGGGGCAGCTTCTCGACTCCCCTTGACTGTTTTATTTTTGACTTCACTCAAACCTTTCATAGTTCATTTTTTCTGCCATATTTTAGCCTGTTGTTTATTGGGAGGTATTGCTCTTCTGTTTGTCCTTTGAATATTGCTCTCTAGGGGCAGTAATTCTTTGATTCTTTCCTGTCATTTCTCGCTTGTCACCCTCTGAAGCCTAGTCAGCTTGTCAGTGTCCTTCAGGACATACAGCACTTCCCAGAAGAGGTGGTCCCATGGGCTGGAGTGCAGTATTGTTGCTGGAGAGGCCTACCTCAGTTGCTGGTTTATTCTCCAAAGCAGCACATTCTGCCACTGTGAAGCTACCTCGAATCCGGGGTCACGTCACGGGGCCCGTATATCTCACCCTAAATGATCAACTTCTTGCAACATTTCTCAAAAATCTTCTGTGGCTCTGCATTGTTTTTTGAATAAAGTTCAGATGGTTAACCTGAATTACTTGCCTTGCCTAATGTATCTTAGTGTGTGGTTGGTTGGTAGGTGCCATCGAGTCATGTCCGACTCATAGTGACCCTCATAGGGTTTCAATGGCTGATTGTTTTGGGATTGCCTCCAGGAATGGATTGCCATGTCCTTCTCCCATTTTTGTGGTGCTGGGAATCAAACCCCAGACCCTGTATCTTGGGTTAGGATTTCCCAAACTTTGTTGGAGGAATACCAGGGTTGCCAGAAACAAGTGTTGTCTTTTACCATCAGCCCCCACCCTCAAGGGACTGAGGGTTCTGTAGCTAAATAACTTTAGGAGGGGTCAGGGCAGAGAACTTGCTTAGCACTTAGTAAGCTCCTTGGGTTCAGTCCCTAGAACCACCCCCACAACAAAAACAGAAATCACTGGATTATTCCTCACTTGCTGATTCTTAAGGTCCTTTTGCATAAAGTTTTCAAAAGTCCATAGTAATTGTATTAGTTTTGTGTGGCTACTGTAACAAATCACCACCAATTGGGTGGATACCTTCTCTCAGGGTTTTGTAAATCCAAAGTCAAGGCTCAGGTTGGGAAGGCACACTCCCTTCAGAGGATACAGTTGTTCTTTCCCTCTTCCCTCTTCAGCTTCTGGTGATCTGTGACCTCATTGCTCCAATCTTTGCTTCTGTGTTGACATGGCCTCCTCTTCTGTCTGTGTTAAGTTTCCCACTGCCTGTCTTTTATAAGGACACTTCTGATCGCATTTAGGCCTCAAGTAGATAATCCAGGATAATGTCTCCTGTGCAAAATCCTTAATTTAGGCACATCTACACAGATTGTTGGTTTTTTTTTTTAATTTTTTAAAGTTTTTTTTTTTTTTTTACTACTTTTTAAGTTAGTGTACCACTTAATGGGTTTCATTAGACATTTCCATACATGCATATTATTGTACATTGTTTTGACAGTTTGGGATAGTAGGGAAGGGTCTCTGGGGTCCTGTTGGACATATAAATCCTCATCTCCTCATTAATTAGGGAAGGATCTCTGGGCTCCTACTGGACATATAAATCCTCATCTCCCCATTAATGAATGGATGACTTTGGGTAAGTCACATAGTTGCGTATGTCTCACTTTCATTGTCAGTGACATGGAGATAATCAGAGTAAGTACTCAGAGTAAAGTGGTAAGAATTATCTAAGTTAATTCATTTAAACTACTAAGAAGAGAGCCTATCACTACAGTGTCCAGAAATGGTAGCATTGAGCCACATGTGGTTATAAAGCAATTAAAATGTGGCTGCCTCAACTGAAGAACTGAAATTTTAAAATGGAAGCAGTACAAAATATATTTTGTCAAAAGCATAGCTTTCTTTCCATGGAAGGGCTAATTAATGTTTAACATATTTCACACATAAGCATTCTGTACTCATCTTGGGGCTTGTCAGTGCTAACTAATTTATTCTGGTTGGTGTTAACTGATTCTTGCTGGCATTAGCTCATTTAAGTTTTTTCTGTATTCTAACATTGTAGTGTGTTTATTTAGACTTTTTTTTGATACTGGGAGATTGAATATAGGGTCCTTGCTCCACCATTGAGCTGCATCCCCACCCCTTTTTTTAAGGTTTTATTTTAAGACAGGGTCTCACTAGGCTGTGCAGGCTGCCTCTGGCCTTGAGCTCATGATCCTCCTGCCTCTGCCTCCCGACTCAACTGGGATTGCAGGTGTGTGCCACTGCTTTTGCCTTTATTTGGATATCTTATAAGTACAGCATATGCCTGCAGCGGTAGCCCTGTGGCATCCGATCCCGTCAGATCTCGGAAGCTAAGCAGGGTCGGGCCTGGTTAGTACCTGGATGGGAGACCGCCTGGGAACACCAGAAGCTGTAGGCTTGGGAGACGGACCTGGCAACCCCCTCCCAAAAATCAATCTGCCATTAAAAAGCCTATGCACAGCAGAGAAGCACTGACAATAGTGTTTTCCCTGTTGTATAGAGGGTCGCTATGAGTCGGATACCCACTCGACGGCACCTAACAACAACAACAACATAAGTACAGCATGGCTTATAGTGAATGTGAACATTGGCATTAATTAAATTCAAATGTTTAGTATAAGTGAAATTTTTAATGAAAGTAATTATGGGTAAATTTCTAAATTTAAAGCAAGACATACTACTACTGCTACAGAATTGAGTACAGATACAGAAACCAGTACTAGATCAGAACTCTTCAAACAAAAGCATGCTTACAAATTTCACAAATGCCAGAGCAAAAGAAAAGGCTATGTGTAAAAATAATTAGAAGGAAATAAAGTGGGCCATAATATTTTCAACAAATCCATAGTGGATTTGATGAGAAGTTTCCTTTCAAAGATCAAAAAAGAAGAGTTGATGCTATTAGATCTCTGAAATCAGTATTTAACGTCCAACGAATTTTAAATTGTTAACAGAAATTTTTAGCAAAACTTGAAACTTTGGCCACCTGGTAAGTAGTTGGATTTATACACCAAAGGATGGACCATTAGATAGATTGCTGAAGAAATTTCAGTAGAGAGTTATAAGAAAAAACAGAAGTATAATAAACAAAAATTTAAAGATCTAATCAAATCACCAAGCTATATGACCTTTGTAAGAATATGAAAGGTCAGTTGATTTGAAATTTGAAAAGTGTTGAGTACTTTCTTTAGCTTTAGATAAGGTGTTTAATATTTTAGATGACGTTTATTTCAAAGGACTTCAGAATTTATAAAGAAAGGTTATAAATTTGTGACTCAGATTGCCATATTCATAGCATATTTTTGAATGTTTTATATATGTCAAAGAATTTTGACGGATATGAAAATTTAATTTTTTTCATGTTAATAGTCCAGCTACATTTGATTAAATATATTTATTAGAATTTTAAAACAAAGAGGCATATTTCTGTTATGGCTTTATTCCATTATATCCTAGTGTAAACTCGGTAAAAAGTGTCATAGAGTCCAGGTTAAAATTGTTCAGTTTCTATGTGCAAATTCATACATCATTGCCAGTTTGTAGACCTGCTGAAAGAAATAGAAGACAGTGAAACACTGATCTTAGGTTCTTTGCTAGCCCTCTTTGTCAGAGCCATGGATAAGTTTCCAACTTATAGTATTTACCCCAATATAAGATCTTCTTTTGTTTCTTGAGTCAGAAGGAACATTTGCCAAATATTCAGTGCCTAAAAAGAAAGCATGGCAGTGTCATTTGTTTTCTCACTCAGATCACACTGTTTTCAATGAACTAAATTTGAAACTTTCAGGAAAGGAGAAATTAATTTGTGACCTTGCTAGGCAGGTATGAGAATTTATGTTGAAGATTTTCATAATAGGAGGCAGTAATATGATTTTACACATATTTCTAACATGAGTCAGAAGATTTTAATTATAAATGCCATTACATAAATTGGCTACAAAAACTAGAAAGAATATGAAGCACACTTTTGTTAATACTGATATATTTGGGGTTGCTTTCCAATTTATACAAATGTGCCTTTGAATGTGATGTTAATACTGATTTGACACGGAGTTACTGAGTTTACTTAACTTTAACAGATATGGATTTGGAAGTGACAGCCTTTTGCATCAAAGTCAAACCAGTTATTGGGGAAAAAAGTGAAGCGGTTTTTTCAGTGCATGTGAAGATGAAAGGAAAATGATTTTTGGTACTCTATGCAGTAACTAGAAAACATTTACATACTTTTGGTACAATTTGAGTATAGACATATGAATCTACCTTCTTAATTTTCAGTTTTATGAAATCTTAATAGCATCAAATAATTCTGATGAAAATTTGCATTTGAATTGAGATGTGCTGTAAATATAAAATATTAGATTTTGAAGACTTTAATACAAAAAGAATGTAAAATATCTCAATTTTTCATTAACATACCGATATAACACATTCCGGGTACATTGAGTTACTATATTATTAAAATTATCTTGTACCTCTATTTTTACCTGTTTAAATTTGACTACTAGACAATTTTAAATTATACCTATGGTTTATATTTCTACTGGGCAGAGCTGGCCTAAAACATTATAAATGTACAGTGAATTAATTAGCATTCACATTACTGCGAACGTAATGAGGAGGAACAAGAGTTATTCCTTTGTCTTTCCACTAGAGTATAAATTCCTTGGTGAGATAGTAGCAAATGCATCTTATCCTTATTTTTATTCATCATATCATATTACATAGTACTTTAGATACTGTAGATGTTTATCAGATGATTGATTGCTCCAGGATCCGATTGATTGATTGATTGATGTAGTAATACTTGAAGGTTGAACCCAGGGTCACACATGCTAACCAAGTGTGCCACCATTGCAATGCACCCCAGTCCCTTTTTTAAAATTTTTTATTTTTATTTTGAGACAAGGATTAGCTGAGTTGCACAGGAACTTGCAGTTCTGCTGCCTCTGTCTCCTAAGTCTCTGGGATTATAGATGTGTGCCATGGTACCAGCCAGGATCTGCATTTCACAAATAAATGCATGCCTGTGCACTTTTTTTAACCTAAGGATAAGGGTATATAAAGGTCGCTTTGAATGAATGCACACACATGTATGAACACTCGTATACGTAGATACACACACAGACACACAAGAACATTGTTTAATATACTTGGTGGGAAGATGAGTTTAAGCAATGAATTTTGTTAGTGGATTATTATCAGAGTAATAAAAGATGATAATTACATTAAAATTTGCTTTAAATTTTACATGAATTTTTGAATGAATTTATTAATTCAAAAGCTTTGAAAACTGCTGTGGCATTTTATTTCGGTTAAGATATTTTATTTTTTTGCAGTACTTAGGAGTTGAACTCGGGGCCTCACGCGTACTTTACAAGCACTCTGCCAGTGAGATGCACTTCCAACCCATTTTTTACTTGTTATTTTGAGACAAGGGCTCGTTAAATTATGCAGGCTGCCTCTGGCGTCAAACTTGTGATGCTCCTGCCTTGGCCTCCTGGGTTGTTGGAATTACAGGCATGCACCACCACTCTTGGGTAAATATTTTGATTTTTATTGAGGCAGAAGTATTGTAGAAATTGCAATTGCATTGTAGTTAGGATTGTTGTTGTTGTTAGGTGCCTTTGAGTATGGTCTGACTCATTGCAACCCTATGTACAGCAGAATGAAACGCTACCTAACAGTGTGCTATGCCCAGCACTATTGTCAGTGCTTCTCTGCTATTCATGGGGTTATTGATGGCTGATTGTTTTGGGAGTGGGCTGATGGGTCCTTCTCCCAAGCTAAGAGCACCCAGTATTCCCAAGTGATCTTTTGTCCAAGTACAATGAAAGTCTGACCTTCTTCCGAGATCTGACCAGATCGGATACCATGGTGGTTTGGCTGTCCATGTAGTTAGGATTACATAGATTGACTTATATTCTGCCAAGTTCTCTAACTAGTTTTGTGACCTCAAACAAGGTAGTTAAGCTTTCTGATTTTCAATTTTATAATCTGGAAAAATGAGGATTGTATGAGGTACCTCACCAGTATGTTGTAAAATATAAATGAGAGAAATATCTTAGAATACTTAGAAACCACAAGGAATTGTAATAATACAGTTGATATTATTTACATAGAAATAGTAATATAGTATGTATATGCTATAAAATATAAGGTGGAATTAACCATATTGATAAAAAAGTGATGGTTTACATGTGTGACCCAAATCTACAAAATGTAGTCCAATATCCCAAATAAATTATAGATCTCAGGAGAGAGAATAGGTGGGAAGCAGAAGCAGTAGTTAGACATTTCATATTATAAGGTGAAACCAAAAGTCACCTGTGGTCAGGTTATCCTGAGTCAGAGGCACCTGCTTCATCGCTTCTTTATTGAAGTTCATTAAGGGATATCTCCACCTCAGTCTGAGGCTCTGGCCAAGAAGACAGTTTAGAGCGATTGGTGTCCAGTCCCTGTTACGGCAGGACATTAGATTTTTTTCTTCCCCCCCCCCCCACCAATAGAGCCCCACCCTTCCTTCCAAAGCTCTGGTCTTTTTCAAAGGAGTCTTGAAAATATTATCTATCAGTCTTATTGAGGGGAAATTTAAAGAAGTGTATGGTTGGATAGAAGCTAAGCCCTTGTTGCTACTGGTGAAAGAAAGCAAAACAAAGTGAAAATAAAATAAGCAACTCAAAACATTAGCCCCGCACAGATTTAAACCATAATCTTGATATCTTACTGTTTTATCCTCCTCTGTTTCTTTGTTGGAGCTGAGTTATCTGGAAATGCTGTACCTGGATTATATAGCCTTAAAGACACTGTAAGACAGAGTGCAAGTTTGCTGGTAGTGTTAGGTGCCATTGAGTCAGGACCATTTCATAGTGACCCTGTGCATAACAGATGAATCACTACCCGACACCGTGTCATGCCTAGCACTATTGTCAGTGCTTCTCTGCTGTTCATTGGGTTTTTGATGGTTGATTGTTTTGGTAGTGGGTTGCCAGGTCCTTCTTCCAAGCCTACAACACCCGGTATTCCCAGGCAGTCTCCCATCCAAGTATTACCCAGGCCCAACCCTGCTTAGTTTCCGAGGTCTGATGGGGTCAGATGCCAGGGTTATACAGCTGTGGACACAGTGTGGTAGAGGCACGTATTTAAAAATAGTCCCTGCCTGCCCCCAAATGGTTTTGGATACCTTCTCTGGGTGGTAGAACTCTAATGTACAATATATCATGGCCTAACAAACACAGAGATGTACTGGCCCACAGACGTTCTTACTAGTTGAACATTCTCCAGGACACCACTTCCCAGTAAAATCAACACTCTTCACCTTCTCTGGGAGCTCTGTTGCATCCTTGACTTAGCGCACTCTGTCTGTCCTTGGGCTCTGAATATTTCCTAAGTGGGTGCTTACATATTTTTGCATTTACAACTCATGTACAGACAATTAAATTTCACCTGTCTTTCATTGATTTTAAGTTACTCAAAGCGCAGTGGGTATTTTGTTTTTGTTTTTGAACCAACGGTCTTGCATATGCTAGGCAAGTGCTCCATTACTGAGCTTTGGCCCCCACCCCACAAATCACAGTTCTTGTTTCTTTCTTTAGTGATTTACAGGGTTTCCTGCATGGCAAGGACTCCATAGATGCAGAGCAGCTCTGAAATACATCCCAGGGGCCAGCAAGTGACATTTCTATCACGACAGTCATAGATTTTAAAAACAATCTTAGCTGGATTATGTTAATTAGTTGTATCCCTGAGAGAAATTGGTAAAAAATGAGCAAGAATGTTTGTAAATAGTTAAACACTCTCGGAACCAACAATCACATTTTAGCAGCAACCTATTAACTGAATGTGTAGTAAAATATGGAAAGATATAATGATTATATTTATAATCTTTTGTTATTCTTTCTGAAAAGACATTTGTTTTGTTTTCCTGCCTTAGCCAGGGCACAAATTATAAAAACAAATGCATAAGAAAACATTAATAAATCAAGGTAAATACTAAAATTTCATAATTCTTCTCTTTTCAGTATGACTTTTTTTACTTCCAAATTTAAGGTTTTTCATTAAGCATGGCCTTGAACACTGGACAAAGTGCAGCTCTGTTTTAGTTAGAGTACCTGCAAAAAAACCACTTCCTCTTTAAATCATTTGAGTGATTAGAACTACGTAAGCATGTACTTTGCAAAGAAACAGTCTTTAATAGCGTGGACGGTCACTTTGAAAGATAGTGAGGAAAGGGAAAGCAAGGAGAAGCTCGAGTTTTAGAATTTGTGCAGTTTTAGTTTTTGTGTAGTTATGGCTTTATTCTGTAAAGAGATGATTTAATCATGAAGTTTACTGGTAACTTATTATTACCATCCCTCTGAGTCCTTATCAGTACATTTGGAGCCCTGATTTATAGAAATCTCAGCTAGTATATTGTTCTAAACTTGAAAGGAGTTATTCACACGAGCACTGAACTGGCCAGTAGGCAGGTCTTTGACAGGATTTTGATGGGGATATGCTTCTTGTATTTCCTCTGTTTTTTTCCCATCTTGATTTCATGCTCAAATGTGGTGATTTATTTCTCCAGGGCACAGTGCCATCCAACACTGGAGAGGTCAGTGTGATAGTATTTCATAGCTTTACTTTCATCCACAAAGCCTTGCCACCCTGTCCGTGACTCATGCCTCTGCTGCTGTTCCCTGATAGCAGGACGCTCTGATTAGCCATACAGGTGACCTGCTTCTCAGTCTCATCCTGTCCACGTGTGGGGATGTGCTGATACGTGTGAAGTCTGGAGATCCCAGCTCGTGTTGAAGCAGAATGCTATCTAGGCCAGGAAATGCCTGGCTGCCCAGATACCTCTCAGAGCAGTGGGGCAGGGACTGAATCTCTTATTTCCTTCCTGTCCTTCTCTGTTTCGTAACACCTATGGCCCAAGAGAGTGTTTGATATTCACTAATCCAGCTCATTTTCCATTGTTAACAGAATCTATAGAAATCAAACTTTGTTGGAGTATCTGAGCCTGTTAATGAAGCAAATGGCCATATAAATGATTTATTACAAATATACCTCTCGAAGTCTTTCTGTAGGTCTAACTCTTAGACCCCAGGCAAGTCACTTAGTTTCAATTTGCCTCCCTTTCCTTATCAAGTGGAGGTAATAATAGTAGTACCTTATAGAACTTCTGTAACACTGTAAAACTTAGGTGGATGTGGTCCCCTTACTGTGTGTGTGGCGTAGATGTACCAAGTGCTACAAAGTGTTCCATGTTGTATCCTTCGATATTTGTAGTAGCAATAGTCCACAGTAGCTTTATTTTTCTTCTGAGACATTAAAAACTTCAACATGAGTGGCAATAATGGTGTGGAGTGGGGAGAAAGATGATTCAAACTTATATTAAAAAGCCAAGACCTGGAGCTTATATTAAAAAGAAAACCAGTGGCTAGACTTCCATGAGCATAGTTTTTATTCACTTGGCCGTGAGTGAGTGCACTGGCCCTTGATGTGTGTGCCTGTCACGTTCCACCCAGCACGCAGGTGGGCCATTAGCAAGGGTCTTTGGATTCACCATGGGGACTTTTCAAGCATTTCTGGGTCTGCATGTGTTGGTATATGTGTAGTGTTGCCTTTCTTCTAATCATTTAATTGAAATCTATCTTTCTGTATCTTATCAGTAATGACTTCCTTTCTCCCCACTTGTTTTTAAAGCCTTTAATCCCATTTTCCTTAAAGCACTTCCCCAAATTACCAAAGTTCTTCTAGTCTTTTGAAATGAACGTTATCACAAATTTTGGTTTGTGCTAGTATACCTGGAGTTTAAATTTTGGTGTCTACTTTCTTTCAGTTCACTAAACTAAGAGTTTACAAAAATCATTTGCGATTCAGGAGGAACATCTATTTCAAACTACGTTGTTGCACGGGCTCTACCAAATGAAAATCTGCTAACTCATTTCAAATATCACTTTTTCATTGCCTTTTATGGGAAATAAAAGTTAGCTTGTTTTATATATTTTCTATTATTTACCAAAAAATGGGAAAAATAAAACCTAGTAGAAAAATGAGTAAAGGATATAAAAGATAGGAATGAACAATTGCTGGAGGGTATAATGTATAAGGTTATAAAAACAAAGAACTCGCCAGTCGTCATACTAGTCAAGGAGTGAGGGGAAAGCCAGGCACTTTGGCACAGTCCTGTAATCCCAGCAACTCAGGAGGCTGAAGCAAGAGGATTGCAGGTATGAGACTAGAGGCAATCCATGCCGCTTAGCGAGATCTTGTCTCAAAATTAAAAATAAAAATAGAAATGGGACAGGGGTGCACTCAGGTGTGGAGCGCTTGCCTCACATGTGTGAAGTTCTGGGTTTAACCCCCAGTACTTCCAAAAGAGAAAAAAAGAAAGAAAGAAAAAAACATTATACCATTTTTTAACCTGACAAATTTTGAAATTTTTTGAAAATCTTCTATGTCATGTCTTTCCTCGTCCATATTCTTGATATGTAAATCTCTTTAAAAAAACTGACCATGAACAAAAAACTTAACATCCTAATCTTTTGAAGCTGAGTGTGTTTTGAGGGAGAGAATTCTGGGTCCTGGCAGACTGATGTACAGGATGACTGGCGATGCCTGGCCTCTTTCTGGAACCTCTGCACTAACCTTGCACCTATGACTGGAAGGCAGGTGTTGGCCTCAGAACCACTCTCCCTGCTTGACACGCGTGAGGTTGTACAGCTATTGAGCACCTGCTTTGAGAGCCTAGGTGTTGGTTAAGTTTGGTGGTGTATTTTGTTTTGTTGAGACAGGGTCTCACTTTGTGGCGCAGCCTGGCCTTGAACTCACACTCCTCCTGCCTCAGCCTTCTACATGCTAGGATTACAGTTGTACACCACCACTCCCACTTTATTATTTTTTAGTGCAAAATTCTGAGGCCTGGGAGTCTGGAGACCTGGTTTTTAAAATTTTGGTTCCACTGCTTCTTCAGTGTGTGACTGTACACTAAACACTTAACTGTTATGAATCTCAATTTCCTGATCTATAAAATGAGAGAGTTGAATTAATTAATCCCCATAGTCTTTTGAATTCTGTGAATGTGACATAGATGTTATCCAGTGATTTGTTACAAATATGAACCAGGTGTAAATACTTTTCAAATATATTGTGCCCCTGGATGCTTCACAACCCAGTGATTAAATCATTGGAAATTTTTACTCTGATTCAAAACAGCATCCTCTGCTAACTATTGAGATGTGTGTAGCTCTCTTAGTGGAAGCACAGAACACCTTGGTATTATAGTTGTGATTAGCTGGAAAAAGTGTCTTTTTAGAGTAACTAGACTAACAGAGCGCGTTCTCATCATGAATACTGGGTATTCTGTTTGCTAACACTTAATATGATCTCAACAAAGAGATTCGCTTTTATTAGTGGTGTGTGCTCTCCAGCCTAATACTACTTATTCTGTTTAAAGAAGCTGCAGGGCGATGTTTAAACAGAAAACAGAGAGCGTGATTTAATATGCAGTTCAGAAGGTCCAAGCTCTCTCGTGACATGTAAGATTGGTCCCTTTCATGTGTCCACTTTGGCTATAAGTGCATCTGTTTTGGAATACAGAAAAGAAACACTAGCTTCTTGGCTACAGGACAGTGGCCATCCTGGCACATATGTATTTGGACACAGGGACGGTGTGAGGGCCAGTTAGTGCTTACAGCCATCTCTGGCCATTGGAAGGAAGGAGGACCTTTCTGCACTTCCTTCATCTTTTTATACATGTGGAGTTTCAAGTGGTTTTCATATAATAGTCAAAATATCACTGTTAATTTCCAGAATTATGTTTAATTTTTATGTGACTTTCTTTGGGATATTTCTAAGTACTCCATGAAAATTGAGGGTCCATGTGCCTAGAGAACAAGATAGACGTCAGGCATGCTGAAACCTGGCTGTTTTGGACCCTGGGCAGGGGCCCCATCTCTCTGACGTACATTCACCGCCAAGGCAGGTCTACCCTCAAACAACACTGCACCAACTCATGGGCATGCATGTGGCCAGAGCCAAGACCTGGGAAATCTCAGGCACTGTATCCTATCTCCCTCCTCTGAGCTCTGGAGTGTTCTAGAATTACATGACTTCTGGGTTTGGATCACTTGATTAAAACTGGAAGTACTAGTTAATCCATAAAACACCCTGTAATGGAAAATGACTAAATCAAGTTAGTTTGAAAATGAGTCTTTTACAGTCCTTTATTACTTTGTTGGGTTTTGATGTGTTTTGGTAGCTCCCAGGTGGAGCGGGGTGAGGCACTATTTCCTGGTTCGAACAGTGGGAGACCTGGAATCTAGTCCTGGCTTCCTCTGTAACTAGGGGTGTGGTATCAGGCAAGCTGGATAACTACCCAGGCCTCAGATATCTGAGATACCAAATGTCTGCTTACCTTTCCCACCTATTTCTAGTGAGAGTAAGAAAATATTTCTCCGTCTTGAAAGTGTTAAAGCCATGGTAATTGTCTAAAACAGTGTGACATTTAATATGGAATAGATACCCTCAGTAACCATGTCAAAATTAAATTTAAAAAGGTCGCAGTTGGGACATTATCTCTCCAATTAAAAAGTTTTCTGTAATAGAGTTTGAACCCAGGCTGGCATTTATACCAGATTAATTGTGTTCATAGTGAACGTGTTGGAGATTTAGTCTGTTCACTCCTTGGTTTCCGAAGAGTCAAGTGTTAGAACTTAACGTCCGTTGTAGGTTCTCAGTCGGTATGACCTTTCAGTCATTAGTCTTTCTGGAACATTCTCTATCAGCCTGCGTTTCAAGAGGAGGCGGAAACAACCATCCTGCTGGCTTGTCAGCCGTCTGCCTGCTCAGATACTATGTCTCCCCTCGAGTCCCACAGGGGCCTATGGGGAGGGCAAGGGGGAGGCCAGCTGCCTCCGTGGGCCAGAGACCAGGAGCCCTCTCTGGGCTCGTTTCCCACTCATTGTGCAGCCCGGGTGCTATCACTGCAGAGGCCTGGCAAGGAAGTGAGGGGGAAGCGAGTGCCCCTGCTGGTTCAGAATGTTCCAGTGTGGGTGGAAAGTTTGAGAGGCGGCCTGGGTGAGAAGAACAAGACCTTATTGACAGAGTTCAGTCCTGGTCAGGTCTGTTTCACATCAGCTTTCCGAATAATCACAGCTCTCCCCACCCCAGGGATCTCCCGCACAGTCACCTCTGCCTTTTTTGTTTTAAACATTCCATGTGACTGTGGTAGAACATAAGGGATGGTAACGTTTCACTCCAAGAGAATTATAAAGTGTGAAAAGCATAGTGTTGTTTACTTCAAAACAACAACAACACTCAACCATAAAATGTCGTACTTTCTAGGGCTTTCCAACCTGTTACCAAGTTAATATTGCACTTATCTTTCTATACAGCTGTTTTCTCTTTGATTGATTTAGTGCTGTAAGGTGCCATCGAGTTGGGTCCGACTCACACCAACCCTAGGCACAACAGAACAAAACACTCCCTGACACTGTGCCATGCCAGGCACTCTGTCAGTGCTTCTTTGCTATTCACAGGGTTTTCAATGGCTGATTGTTTTGGGATTGCTTCAGGAGTGGGCTGCCACGTCCCTCTCCCATTTTTGCAGTGCTGGGGATCGAACCCAGGGCCTCAGAGTACAGAGCAGCATTCTACAAACTGAGCTAAACCCTAGCCCTGATTGATTTATAGGACTGCTGATTTTTGAACATTTCTAGTGGTTGTGTAGACCTACCTGACTTATCCTGGCCTGACTTGGTCAGCCTCCTGATCTGAGTTAGTTCACATACTGGGTATGTATAAGACACACATGTTGGAAGATTGGGCTGAAAAGACCAAATCCTTTCTCTTCTTCTCCACATGAGTCCATAAGCCAGAATATTTCTGTCAAAAGTCAGAAGAAAATCTGCTGGAGGTTTTTAGTGAACCATAAACCGTGTCCCTTATATGCCTATCCTGTTCTGCCTGAATTTCTGCAGGACTTTGCGTTAACGTTGTAAGCACTTGCATGGCAGCCCTGTCATTTTCAGGACCCGAAGGGTGTCTCCAGCTCCAGCTTTAGGTCAAGTCATGATAATAAGGCTTGCTTCATTTTTCTTTTTCCTGGAATATCTGGTAGGTAGTTTTGAAGCTCAAAGGAATATTTTAAACTTTTTCAAGCTAAACAAACTCAAGAAAAGCTAAACATCCCCAACTACTTTTGAGGATACAGATATGTACTAGGTGGAGCCTCCAAGTTTTATGTTTAAGTCTGGGTAGGACGGAGGAGACTCTTTACTGGGGCTAAAAACAGAAGAGCAAGTATAGGATTGATTATAAAATACATACCCAGTTCGTTTTCTGAGTGAGGCTAGTGACTTGTTCGGTCTCCTCTAGAATGGTGATTGTGCAAATTTTGACCTCTTATTAGCTTAACTAGATCGCATATATTTTGTTTCCCTGCAAGTGGTGTATGAAATTCTTTTAACTGGTCTACAACCATATCCCCTAGTGTCCAATTTCATCAGCTCTCAGAAGCTAAGCAGGTTTGGGCCTGGTTAGTCCTTGGATGGGAGACCACCTGGAAATCACCAGGTGCTATAGGCTTGGGAAAAGGACCTGGGAGCCCACTCTCAAAACAATTAGCCATGGAAAACCCCACGAATAGCAGAGAAGCACTGACAATAGTGCTGGACATGGCACAGTGTCGGGGAGTGTTTTGTTCTATTGTATATAGGGTTGCTATGAGCCAGACCCAACTTGACAGCACCTAACAACAACAACATCAATAACAACAACAATAACAACAAGAAAAGAATTATCAAAAACCAGTTGGGAATCTCAATATTTAAGACACCTTCCTCTTAAAGTAGGGATTAAGATGAATACAAATGAAGTGCTTACTATATGATAAAACACTAGTATCTTCCCTTTTTAAAAAGTTCATATGCGTATATGCATGTATGTGTTATGATAATACAAATCTGATCCTACATATACATATACATATATATATATACATATACATATGTTATACACCTCCTTAAGACCCTTCAACTGACTTTTCAGAACCTTAGGCTTAGCAGCCAACTATTACAGCTCCCGGGAGCCCCTGTTCCATAGGTGCCCGTCTTCCTCCATGGCCTTCCTGCTTATCTGCACTCACTCATGGAGTCTTCTTCAGTACCAGCACACGTGCACTTGCCTCTCTGCAAGCCCCTCAACTTCCACGGCATCCTTTCCCCAGTGATTCTTTTTACACTTGCCTAGAATTTGTTGGGGCTGGGATTTAGCTCAGTGGGTAGAGCGCTGCGCTGCAGTCTCTGAGGTCCCGAGTTCAATTCCCAGCACCGCAAAAATGGGAGAAGGACCTGGCAATCCACTCCCAAAGCAATCCCGAAATAATCAGCCATTGAAAACCCTATGAGGGTCGCTATGAGTCGGATACCGACTCGACGGCACCTAACAACCAACAACAACAAGAATTTGTTGTATTCCTGTTTTACGATCCTGTAGCATCAAGGCATTTTGCTTTGTACACATATTAGCATATCTTCCATAACTTGTCAGTGGCAAAACTTAAACCCAAATTCATGTGGTTCTGAAACCCTGTGCTCTCTGTTCATCGGGCTTTGGTCTCTTCCTCTGTCTTCTATGGGGCTCACATGGATCACTGTCCGGGAAGAAGCTCTGTGCATCTTGGGACGTGTACCGTGGCTACTGTCATTATCAGTATTGTTTTTACATTGGTTGCCATAGTCCTTAATTGTAGTTCGAAGAACCTTTTCAATGCTTTTCTCAGAACTTGTAGCGTAGGCGTCTTCCTGCAGAGCCACAGTCTGATGCTTCCAATTTTCCCTCTTTCCCCAGGATGGTTCCTACTTGGCTGAGTTCCTGCTGGAGAAAGGTTATGAGGTGAGTGACTCAGTGGGCCAGCGAGTGGGAGGCTCCCTGGGATGCAGCAGCCTGGCTTCCTCTGTCGCATCACCCTGTGTGCTTTGCACAGGAACTCTAGTAACAGATCAAGTCCATGGAAGCCAGCCACTGTGCCCATGGTTCTGCCGGTGCACTGTACTGCCTGTCCAACGGTGAGCCCTAGGCCCGCCACTCTGATGCAGCAGCAGCCTGGGCAAGCCCGACTGTCACATAGTGAGGGCTAATTTATGATTCAGTGTTGCATAAAAAAGCGCTACTCATGGTGAAGTCACTGCATTCGGAAACTGCACAGAGCAGTAAAAGGCAAGCTGATCTCTGCCAAGCCCGAGTGCAGCATTTACACCTGGGGCTTTTGCTTGCTAGCAGGCAGCCACATGACTTATGGAAGTTGAAACTTAGATTTGCTGCTGCTGCTCTTGCCATCATTGTGTTGGGTTTCTCCTCCGACCTTTTCTCCTTTCCTTAAAAGAAACACAAGGTTTTTTGTTAGGTTCTCTGTAGTTAATTGTGTGCACCTCACTTTTTCAGAACATTATTCAGATGTAGACATGTGTACAAGTTCATGATGTACAGGGAATAAAAACCTGTACATCACACAGTGGCCCTTGTGCTTTGACCTGCTTTGGGAATGATTCCATTGATAATTTTGCATTCTCTGTTTATTCCAATTACAGGGCTGTTGTGTAAAAAAATGTGCAAATGGGTAAATGGAAAAACAATAGCAAGGAATTTGGCATTGAAATGCCAACAGGACTTGAAGAAAGGGAAATTAATTTTCTTGCTGTAATTCATTTTTTCTGAGAGCCTTGACTTTTACAATTTAAGATGTAATACCTGCATGGTTAGCACCTTAGCACCTTCTGTACTTTTACGTGACAGTTCTATGTCTTGCGATATCAAAATAAGACAAATGTAATTCTGAAAGTACCTATGTAGACATGTCCCTGTGCATAGATGGCTATAATATGTAATTGAGAGTGGATTTGTATATATTATACATTATAAATATTTATATGTTAATGTATATTTATATATTCAGCAGAGAAGGAAGTTTTAGAGAAGTCATGTGTATTGCAAAAGAGTTGATTTTAGGAAAAGGCTGTTACCTATTCAGGCCGGATTAACCGAATACTTCAATAAATATTGAAAGGAAAGGGGCAGCAGAGAGACATCTATGGCACTGTCTCAGATGTGTGGGACCTGCCGAGAGGTAGGGAGTGATGCAGGTGAGCCGGCAGAACGGGAGTCCCTGTGGTTTTGAAGAGGGTGTGGTTGTCAGAGGTGAGGCTCCAGCTGCATCAGAGTTGCGTCTACTTTGAGGTGGACCTGGGGGACTGAGAGCAGAGATGAGATTGGTGGAAACGGCAGCATCTGTATCAAGTCCAGAGGCCATGTGTGTGGACAGGGCCTGAGGCAAGCCTTGACGTATTGATGTGAACCATTCTCACGCAGGAGGGCTATACATGGTGGCACTGGTCATGCTGCTGGCAGAGGCTGCGAAGGAGACGTGCACAGAGCAGCCCAGCTCCCCTCAGGGGTCTCTCATTAAAGAACTGGCAGACTCCAGAGGGCAGGAAGGATGACAGATTTGGAAACAGATATGATGAGAGCCCAGGGCAGCCTGGTGATCTGCAAAGGTTTTCATTCCCTTGGCATTTGAAATTCTAACAGCAGGTTTGATTCCGATGCAGAGACACGGTAGAAGGCCCACTTGGAAATCAGTTAGTTGGGAGGAATTTCCCACAGGGACAATGATTGGCCAGAGAGGAGAAGTTGAGAATTGAGATCAATACATTGATAGAAAAAAAACAACATTGGCAATATAGGGGGAAGGTCCAGAGCCACAAAGCACAGGCAGAAGCGTGTCCTCCAGGTAGAAGAGTGGAAGCGTGAGCCATACGTGGCCGGTAGGAGGAAAGGATATTTATACTGCATTCAGTTTTGATGGGCTGCTGGCCTTAGTTTTAAGAGATCGATATAATTGGAGAATAAGCTATTAAGAAGAGTCTGCTGGTGGTGTAGGCTTTATCTTCTTGTTCTTAGGTCATGGTAGATTTTAGAGTGATTTTCCAAATGCCTCTGAAAGCACCCTGTCACTTTGTGATTAAATCAGTACCTAGATGTCACCTGAACCTTAGCTGCAGTGGTCCTCTGTCTGTAGTTCACAGGCAAGCGGCATCAACAATACCTGCAGCGCACATGAGAAAGGACAATTCTCGGACTGGTGCAGAAGGCTCCTCTGTCCATTTCCTTAGCATTACTGAAAGGGAAGAGTCTGTCCTTTCGTTGTCCAGAAAGGGGAAAGGACACAAGAGAGGCTTCTTGTGGAAGCACATTCCAGTCTCAAGTGCCGTCTTGGCACCGCTGCTAGCATGGCAGGTAGGCTGAGCACACATTGCTAGCAACATGTGCTTGTGCCTACTTTGCGTAGAGGAAAATGGGAGAAATAAAATTCTAAACTACTAAGCTACACTCTTTAAAAGCTAACGAGTATCTGTGAGTATAAGAAAAATCTATATTAACTGGCTTGACAAGAACACCAACAGCAAGCATATCAGAATTTAAAGAATAGGTATATTGTGAGTTTTGCTCCCAGGAAAGGAACGCTACCCCTTTCTCTGAGGTGGAGTATGTAAACAGAAAATGATTGGGGTACAAGGATTGTCTAGTACTTATCTCCTGGACATTGTAGAATATGGAGTTTCTAAATGTCCTTTCTTGAGCTGTGAGAATCCTTGAAGAAAACTTTTTTCCTGAGTTATTGGTTATCCCAGAGGCCTTGGTACTTTCATTGGAAAAAAAGGCCAAGCTTTTTACAGATTACGGTTTGAAACTATACATAGTACTGGAAGGGGTGACCCTGTCTGCCCTTGAAGTACCACTTCCTGTAAGCTGTGTGAAGCTGGGTAATCTCAGGCAGTGTCCTGATCTGAAGAGTGGGAATAGCAGTAGTGTGGTCATTGTGAAGATTAAATGACTTCATATCTATAAGGAACAGTGTCTGGCACATGATCATAGATGTTTAAATGTCAGCTGTAGTAATTCATAGGTAATCCATACTTTTCAAAGTGAGTGGCATTAGCCATCCCTGGGAGGCATCCTGCCTCCAAGAGATATCTAGATACTAAAGAACCTGAAATCCATTGATAAGACTTATTCATTTTCTTAATCACAATAAATAATAAAGGAGTCATCTCTTATAGTACTTAGTTTGACTCCACGTTTTGAAATCAAATCTACTTTGTTCTGACATTGATAGAATTTGAAATTTCCTTCTTCATCTCCTAGTTAATTGGGACATGAAATTTGTGAAAACACCCTCTTCCATTTAAGACTTCAATATTGCAGAATTATATATTTTGAACTATTATAGTAACTGTTCTAAGTTTATGTAAAATCATTTAGTTCATTTGTCTTTTCCATTTGGGTTCATAACTATCTTTTTCTTCCCAAAGCCTTATAAAAACAAACAAAGCCCTACCTACATATTTTTCTGTAAAAAGAAAGGGGCTAATCTCAAATTCTGAGTAGATTACACAATTTCAACACATTTTGGCTTGTCTGAAACTTTTTATTTCACCTGTCTCAGAAGCAGACAGACTCAGATTTCATTAGTTCCTACAATAATACCTGCTGCCAGGGATTAAATATTTGGCAGGTCTTTCTTTCCCTGTATTCACAAACCAAAAATTGGGAGTGAGGGGAAGTTAAAGCATGTTTTCCATCAGAGCAAAACAAAATGAAACAAAACAAAAACCAGTGCTTTTCATTGTAACTGTGTCATTAGGGTCTGGTGTTACTAGCTTGCTGTGAATTTGTGTAGTCTGTGTTTCACACAGACTCTATCAAGATCATTTAGTATTTCATCTCTTTTGTGTTTATATGTACATGTATATGACATATCTCCACATTT
Organism: Pedetes capensis; assembly: GCA_007922755.1. Classification (NCBI taxonomy): domain Eukaryota; kingdom Metazoa; phylum Chordata; class Mammalia; order Rodentia; family Pedetidae; genus Pedetes; species Pedetes capensis. Next base: position 319,637 of record VMDO01000073.1, on the reverse strand, counting down.
GGGTCTGTTAGAGTATGCGACTTCTCCAGAACTCAGCAATAATATTATGCTTTTCATTGTCAAAGTTGAATTGACTGCTTTTAGAACATAGAGATTCCTGTCTCTCTAATACAGCAAAGCACTCACATCTGAAAAGTCTATATTTTAGAAATGACCTCAGTGGTAAACACCAAGTTTCCTGTATATAAGACTATGTGAAATTTTCCTTTATGAAACAAAATTATTTTGTAGAGCAGTTTCAATTTTGTAATTCAGTAATAGCTTGAAAATTGGAGAACATGAAATAGAATAAGTTCTAAGCTTAATATTAGTGTTATTCTCTATAGTCCTAAGTTAAGATATGGCTATGTATAGCCAAATCTTAATTGAATACTTCCTAGATCTTAGTGTTTGCTTCCCAGCATGTCAACCAAGTTTATAGTGTTCGCTTCCTAAAATATTTTCCTATTTGCTAGCTTTTCTTGGGTTCATTCTTTGGGAAGTAGTGACAATGAGGGCTTTTCTCTTGGCTAAAGACACTAACCAGCAGAATTCCTAATTGGGGGTGTGTTGCATCCTTTGCAGAAGTCAGTTTCTCATATATGCCATATAAAATGACGATGCTGTTTCTTTCTGTTTGAAAGAAAGTCTTATGTGCTTATAATTTCCCTCTTGCATTTGGAATATTTGAGTCATGCCAGGGATTAATTTTGGTTTGCCATAGACAGAAAATGATTGAGTTAAAATATAGAAGTATATTCAGCTGCAAATGAACCTACCCAACTTGAGGAGGAACACTTCTAAAATAAGTCAAGGATTAAAGCTGCCACCAGAGGAACTGGAACTTGGGCAGCTGGTGACATAAGCTGGTGTTAGCCTTGGCAGCACAAAGGGAGCAACCTTGACATGAGGAGGAAGTGGGACCAGGTCTGGAACAATTTCTCTTATGTATCAGACACAAATAATCTTTTCTTCAGTTTTAGACAGGTATGCGTTCCTGTTGCAGCGACTTTATCTCCTCCTGGTTATGTTGAGAAAAAACATTTTAAAAAACTTTATTTGAATTTTCTTTATGTTTTAAATCTAGTGGTAGGTAAACGTGGTCCCTAGCCTGTGCAGTTTAGCTTGCTGACTTTTTCACATAGCTGTGCAGTAGCAGCCACTGTCTGATTGTATATGTGGCCCCAGAAGTACAATAATAGATGTGGCATGAAGCAGCCCCCTGAGGACCCTGGAGAGATGTGGAGGTCCTGTGCTCTGCATTAAGCAAGGCACAGAGCAGTTTTACAGACAGGGCCTCATGCGGTCTGTCTTCAGTTTCCAACTGAAGAGAGACTTTGCCATCAGTGAGGCTGTGTGTGTGTGTTTGGAAGAGGAGACATTTGCGTATCTATAAGCAAGCATGAATTCACAAATTTGTCCAATTACTTTTGTTGAGATTGGAGAAAGGGGTAGGGTGCCACAAGCTGGCAGGCAGAGGTTGGGAAGGAAGTCAGCGGCAGAACAATGTCTAATAATTAAATGTTTGTAAGTAATATTTATATTTTTTCATAAGGCCGGACATGAGTAAGAGAACTTCTGAGTGGCTTATTGGTCCTCGTTGCACTTTTATAATTTACTTTTTTCTTTCCACACTTAAAAACTTAGGTCCATGGAATTGTACGGCGATCCAGTTCATTTAATACAGGTCGAATTGAGCATCTGTATAAGAATCCCCAGGCTCATATTGAAGGAAGTAAGTCATTGTTTTCCTCTAAAGTCACTGTCTGTAACTTTCTACCTTCGTATGTTTTCAAATGTCATGTTTCAAATGGTCAGAGCCCATGTAGTCCCCGTCACTCACCCCTGAATTTCTACCCCAACTACAACCCGCATGCTCTGAAAACGGTGCTGTTGCTTGTTGTTCTATGCTGTGGTGTCATCGTGGTTTAGCTGCTAGAAGAAGGATAGTATCCCCAAGAGACCAAGGACAGGACATGCCTGTTATCAGCCCTGTCCAGGTGTCCCTGTTAAGTAAAAGTGGTTCAATGCTAGAAAAGCACCCGTTTGCTTTTCACATTTGGTTTAATTTACTCAAGGTAGCCAATCTTTGTACATTAAATGAATTTTAAATATAATTTGTAAGGACGAGTCCAAAACTGTTGGCAGGCAAAACTATATTTAAATTGCTTTACAGATCATTATCAGGATTTACAGGGTTTTGTTATTTTTGTCAGTAAATTTTGCCTGTGTATAGCTGTATGGTTTACACAGCACAATCATAATATTTTCTCATTTGATCTTTATAGCAACTCCTGAGGTTGTTAGGAAAACCATTTTATACTTGAGGACATGGAGATAAAGAGAGGTTGTGACTTTATCAAGGTCACACACCATGAAGAAGGCAGAGCTGGTCCTAGGACACTGGGATTCCTCTCCATCTCCCCCCTCCCCCTAGTACTGGGGAGTTGAACCCAGGGACTCAAGCGTGCTAGGCAAGCATTCCACCACCGGGGTGCATCCCCAACCACCTCTCTTTTTCATTTTTTATTATGCAACAGGGTCTCCTGAAATTGAGCAGGCTGCCTCTGGCCTAAAACTTGAGATCCTCCTGCCATAGCCTCCTAACTCACTGGGATTACAGGTGTGTGCCACTGTACCTGGCTTTGGATGCAAGGGTTTGAATTCCAAGTTCAGCCTGCATTACTCAGCCAATTTTTCATGTCAGCAAGGATGGCACAGTCAGCTGGTAACCCATAAGTGATTTTTATGTTCACTTTTAAGCCCTTGCATATTTTAAGTTTTGGGTTACTTTATAGGAAGCTGATTCAGTTGTCCACAGAAAAAGCTTTCCACATTAATGTTTAAGTCATTAAGTGCATCTTTCGTGAAAATTTTTACAGATTGAGTATCCTTTATCCAAAATACTTAGGACTAAAAGTTTTTTGGATTTTGGATTTTTTTAGATTTTGGAATATTTGCATATACATGATGATATTGATTGGGAATAGGACCCAAATCTAAGTACGAAACTCGCTTATATTTCCTCTATATCTTATGCACATAACATGAAGGTAATTTTATACAATGTTTTAAATAATTTTTGCATGAAACAGTATCATGGTGTGGAATTTTCCACTTGTGCATCATGTCATCAGTACTTTAAGAAATTTTGGATTTTGGAGCATTTCAAATTTTGAATTTTTAGATTAGGGATGCTTAACCTGTACTTTCTTTCTTTCTTTCTTTTTTCAAAAGTGCAGAATGATTCTGTCATTGGATCTAAATTTAGATCAATATATAAAAATAAGAGATAAAATTAGGAAATCATCCATCCAAACTTCTCAAAATTCTTGTATTAATGAAACCCATGTAAGGATCAGCATAGATTTAGGTGTTAGAATAGACTAGTTGTCCTTTAATCAATTATGTTACTACATTAGGCATATTATAGCTTAAAGATGATGTTTATAAGGTACTCAAAGATCCGTAGATAAAAGGATATGAACGAAAGAATTGAATACAGAACTGTCCTCCTTGTCATCAGTGTATTATAGATTTCTTTAGAGAGTACATCTATTATTCCAAGATTTTATTTGTCTGAATCTCACCTTTATATAACACATCTTTCAACCACTTGGGGCCCTAAGGCATGTTAATTGCATAATGTCTGTCATGACATTATGATTTTTTTTTAACCAAGTCTGAGTTTGTCACTACAAATCCTTTCCAGACATAGACAACATAAATAAGTAGCTTTCTATTCTCTAGGTTCTTTAGAGATGACAGCTACATTCTCCTACTACAGAACCATCAAATGTTCTCTCTCTCACTCTCTCTCTCTCTCTCTCTCTCTTTCTCTCTCTCTCTGTCTTTCATTTAGGGTCTCATTATGTAGACCTGGCTGGGCTTGAGCTCTCAATCCTGTGCCATAGTCTCCTGAGTGCTGGGATTACAGGCTTGTGCCACCTTACCCAACAACATCCCCATTTTGGTTGTGGTTTTTCATACTTCCACAATATGCCTTTCACTTTTGATGTTTTCAAAATATGAGGTTTTCCTGTTTTCTTCTACCTAATGGTCTGTTTTTCAATCCTAAAGACATGAAGTTGCACTATGGTGATCTCACTGATAGCACCTGCCTCGTGAAGATCATCAATGAAGTCAAGCCTACAGAGATCTACAACCTTGGAGCCCAAAGCCATGTCAAAGTAAGTTACAGTCTTCACTGTCATGATCTCTCTGGCTGTATCATTGTGAGGCTCTGCATTTTCACTTGTGTCTGTTCTTCTCACTACAATAGCACAGCTACTGGTCCTAGTTTTCAGGTTTAATCATCAATATTAGTTTGGGTATTAATCCTAATAGAAATATTTATAGATTTTTTAAAAGTGTGGTTCCTGTTACTGAACAGTGTAATAAAATCTTACTGCTAACATTGAAAGAGCAGTTTCCATTTATATTGGGTTTTTCTCTATGATCGTGAGCCCCGTTGGATGGGTTTTCCATTTCACATCACATTGTGAATGGAGTGTTTGTTGAAATGTTAGAAGATGTAGTTTAGTTAACTTATTTATTTATTTATTTATTTATTTATTTATTTATATTGTGGTGTTGACTCCAAGGCTTTGCACATCCTTGGCAAGCACTCTGCCACTGTTGTCTGTGAAAGGCAACAGTCTTTGGGTTTGATTGGAACTGTTTTCCTGAAAGATCCTCAGTGTTTTCCCCTTCTCAGAGGGTATCTTACATATTCTGTGCTTGAGAGATTATTTGTCCTCTTTTCTACAGAGAAGCTGTGACTCTTAATTCCAGAAATGAAGACTTTTTTCTCTAATTGAGGCAGTCAGCCTATCTTCCGCATTACATTTCATATGGTTGCTCCTTGACCTTCCTGACCAGCCGTGAGAGTATCTTCCAGACAAAACAGAATATTTTGGAATGAGCACTTTGTTATTTTACTTCCCTGAGATTAGGAAGTTTCCTTTGTGATCGTAGATAGTTTATCACCTCTGGGAGCTGTAAACTGGCATGTGGGGAAGATGCAGGAAATTTTATCAAAGTTTATTTATAGAAGGACTTTCTCCTGTCATTTTAGTATCAAATGAACTAGTCCTTTTTGTTCTCCAAAATGCATTTCTATTTCAAAAACATACTTTATTGAGTTGCTTAATAATGTTTTGGCTTCATTCTGGAATGTTATACAGTAAGTAATAGTAAGCAAAGGAGGTTGAGTTGATTCCTTCTGACCTACTATGTGTGTGAATGTATCTGCCTTTATGGTATTTTGGCTGCTTCTCCTAAAAGGTTAGTTAATTGGCAGGAATGATGCTCAATTAAAAATTTTGGTTTGTAAGTTGATGTTGTCATTCGGTAAATATTTGAGTGCATACCTCGTTGAAGGTGTCAGGCATGGTATCATGGAGGACAGGGAGATGTACAAAGGCCACTTGCTGTGGAGGGTTTCAACTTTAGTGGAGATGATTGGTGGCAACTGCCAGATGCTGGAATAGTCTTCAAGTCTTTGGGTGGGGGGTTAGAGGGAGTTTCCACCTGAGGGATTGTGGGTAGCGTCAAGGGGGAGTGGGCACTGGCTCAGGTCTTGAAGTATAGGGAGACCATTTGCAGATACAGTGGGAAGCTGATAGTTGAAATGAGGTAATAACATAAAGCCCAGAGTTGGAAATGAGGAAATTTGGGCTGTGTTTGCAGCATGATGAACATTTCAGCGATCACCTGAGCAAAAAGAAAATTGAGGGGTAAAATGTGAGATAGGGCTACGTGGAAACTGGGCCACATCTGGGCAGCCTCTGTGTATTTTGAACAGACACGAATCCTAGAGGTTGGAGTCCAGAGGCAGGCCTGGGGAAGACATGGGAAGGGATTGGATGAGGATGGTGGCATCAGACAGGGGCAGGAGGAGGGAACAGGATACTGGTGGGCTGAGCGCTCTGCCCACTAGATGTGGCCATCAGGGCGGAGGGCGAGCCACAGTGCCCACAAGACCGGGCAGTTGGTGGAGCTGCTGCAGGATGTCTCACTGCCAGTACTGAGGAGCATGAAGCGGAGCAGGGATTGAGGTGATGGAAAGCCTCTTATGAGGCCTGAGGGAGCTTTAGGGTGCGAGTGTCAATTCAGCTCTTGGAGTCCTTGAGATGCCTGTTAGAGGGGAGAAAGAGGGACGGGAAGTGGAATGTTGGAGCTTGGGGATGTGCCTGGGGTTAGACAGTGGGAGAAGAGGAGGAAGACTGCAGGCAGGAACAGAGACCAAGGGCTTTGGGTGGAATTGTGCCTTGGTAGGTGAGCAGTTAGGCTGTTTCAACAGGAGGGGGCAAGTCTGGGGAAGAGAGCACCCAGGAAGGGTCCCCTGGCCTTGACAGGAAGGCTGGAGATGACTTGTGACTTTTACTTGTATTTTTGCAGTGCCCACGGCCTCATGCATGCTCGGCCAGTGCTCTATCCCTGAGCTACATCCCTCACCTGACTGTCTTTAAGAAGAACATTTTAGTGATGGAATAGAAGAAATGAGCCAGAGCGCAGGAGGTTTAGAAGTTGAGGAATTATGAGGGAAATAGAAATTGAGTGAATTCCTTCCTAGAAATTTCCTGGTGGGAAGACGAGAGAAAATCTGATAGGTAAAGTTCACATCAGCATGCCCCCCTTCTGAGAATCTGATTTCGTGGGTCCAGGAGGAGGTCTGGAGAATTTGCCTTTCTATATGTGTCCAGATGCTGGCAACTCTGGTCTGGGGACCACATTTGAGAACCATTACTCTAGTGTTTCAGGTTGCTTGGTTTATCCATGTAGTGTATATGCCTTAAATGATTTCTTTTTAGACTTTCTTCCTTTAATGTATCAACCTTTGCATTTGATATAAAATGGTGCTGTTCCTCACCAGTTTATGACTGTGTGAGACTTTAAATCCCCAGACTATGTCTGCCATCAGAGTGGGAGGAGTCTGAAGAGAATATACCTTCTCTATGAGCCCAAGTTTTTGATGTCCATAAGTCTCTTTTTTTCAGCAGTGTATAGTTTGTAAGAGTCTATAGCCATATCACTGTGGTGTCCAATCCTGTCAGATCTCAGAAGCTAAGCAGGGTCTGGCCTGCTTAGTACTTGGATGGGAGACCACCTGGGAACACCAGGTGCTTAGGCTAGGGAGAAGGACCCGGTAACCCACTCCCCCAAAAAACCACAATCAGCCATTGAAAACCCTATGAATAGCAAAGAAACAGTAACAATACTGTTTCTTCTGTTGTAGGGGGGGTAGCTATGACCAACTTGACGGCACCTAACAACAACAACAACAACATAGTTCGTAAGAATAAATATTTCTTAGTTCCTCCTAATATCTTAGAGAACTGGTGTGAGTACAAGCCACATTTAGCATGTCCTTTAAAGTTCCATTATTCATACTTCTGTTTATGCCCTGAACTAGAGACAGGTTGATCTGTAATCAAGGCAGAGTGGGTGTGGGAGCCCCCTTTGCTCCCCTACCAGGCAGCCAGGGCACTCTCCTGTGTCCTGTATCCTGATTATTCTAGGCTCTATGTTTTGAGTTTTAGTCTTTTGCCTATTTCCCTAGTAGCTCATTAGGGGATTAGTATGGAAAAATATATATTTTATTCATTACAATTAATTCTTTTATATTAATCACCTTTGTAGGATTTACTGTATTCATAGACAGTGCATTTTTAAATGAAAAAAGTTCTTCTGACAGTGGAGTGCTTACAAAAAATATGATTAATTAAAATAAACATCATGTTGTTTGGTATTCTTTTAAAAGAAGTTCTAATATTAGCACATTTTGTATTTAATTTTGATTCAGGGACTTCTAGCCTGGGCGTTGTTTGTGTTGGCTTCTCTTTGTGTGGAATAAAGTCTTCTATCACTTTCACTTCCAGTTAATTTGTTGTGGGCTATGGTATGCTAAAAGTAAGGAAAATAAAATAATAGGAAGTTGGTCTGGTTTCCTGTAGGAAACCAATGAAGATGAAATTGGTTCTTGGAATAAACCCACAGCAGTCTGGGAAATACTGACTGAAGACGTTTTTCTGAATCATAAACAGAAAAATTATGACTCATGAAGTAGGTCATTGAAAGGCTGACTTGATCTTATGTGGGAGAAAGTGAGAGATGACTGAAATGTACTAGTTATTAAAGGCGGTTAAACCTAGCATGATGACATCATCCAGCCAGGAACAAATGATCCAGTATGTAGTCCTGCTCCTTTGGATGGAGAAAATGTTTTAGGAACCTGCATTTTTGGAGGCAGTTTTTCCCTATGCAAAGAGTGGTGTTTCTGACCTGTTCCCCATTCACGAGTGTCGCGTGTTTGGATTTGTCCATTGTTTCTCGCAGCTTCTTTGAGAGCCTCCCGTCATCCTTGCAGTCACTGTTCTGGATGGGATCTTTCCACCGTGAGCCTAGTCCAGTGCTGCTTCCATCCGTCTCACAGCATTGTGTTGGAATTTCCTTGATTTTTCTCAGGGACATGAGAGTCATGCAGTCATGGAATGTTGGTGCTGGAAGGAACTTCAGAAATAATTTAATGTGATTTTCATTTTTATAAATGAAGTCACCCGCTCAAAGTAAATTTGGTTGCTGCCAAATCCAGGATTGGAACTCAGGACTTTGTACGATGTAAGAGTTTTAAATACCAATCAAGAAAACGGCTGTCTCTACCAGTGACGATTCCAGTATAAGTAGTCCTCATTAAATACCTTCTTCCCCACATACTTCAGTCTCTTCTTGTGCTCATTTCTTCCTCTTATGTCTTCAGTGGAGACAGAAAGTAGAAACCTCCTCTTTTCTTTTTAAATTTGAGAAGGATTTGAAAATCCTTCGTCAATGCCAGCGATCATTATGTTTTTGTTTGTTTGTTTGTTTTTGAGACAATGTCTCAGTAAGATGCCCAGGCCCCTGTCCGACCTTGAACTCCCCATCCTTCAGCCTCTGCCTCCTGCGTCACTGGGCCTCCAGGCCTGTGTACAGTGCCCGGTGCCTTTTTATTAGGCCTTTCTTTAACTTTCTCATTTTCAGCACAGTGAGCTCCATACTTGATACTTGTCTTCTGGCACTTCGATTATCTTTGTCACTGTCCTTATTAACTATCTTTATTTCTCTAGTACTTGTTTAATTTTGCTTCATGATGGCGGTAGGCCTTAGTGCCCAGGATAGGCTGGCACGTGAGCAGGTGGAGAGGAGCAGGTTTCCTTGCACAGTTGTGCAGGACAGGCTAGCCGATTCTGAATGGCTGGCCCAAAGGGAGCAGTCTCTGCAGTCCTCCTTGACGGTCTTCAGGCTCAGCAAGCTGGTCACAAAGCAGAGCTGATTGTGAGCCGGGGGGCTAGTGTAGTGTCAACCAGGCAGGCAGTCAGAATCAGGGAGGGAGAAGACAGAAAAGCCACTCCAGGGAATGAAATTGGGAATAACAACAGGCACGCGGGTAACATCGGTGGGGGCCCAAGCAATTTAATTACCTGAGCTAAAGAACTGTCATCTCCAGTGGCTTTTTCCTGGGGGTTCTGAGTTGAAACTTGTAGCTTGATGGCTAACTCCCGTATTCATCCCCAGGAAGCCTGGACCTTTTGGGGCCTCTCATTGAGGGAAGGGGGCTTGTGACTAAATGTGGCAGGAAAATTGCATCATGGTGGAGAAGGGCAGGTGCCAATGGCTGAACATCTGGTTAGTGCCCCACTGACCCAATTACAGCACAAAACAAAAGTGCGACAGCATTGCGCTTAACTGTACAATCCCAGCAGGGGTAGGGGCGGCCTATGAAAAACCCAGGGGAAGCAGCAGACAGGGGCTGTTCGTTTGTGTTCCTAGTCCTTCATTTATTTATTTTGGACCCTGGAGAAACTGGCAAGGAGGCGGGAGCAGAGCAGGAAAGTGAGGAGTGGAGAGGGAGTGTAGCCGTTGCTGCTAGAAGGGCCTTAAACATGGCCAGGGCCTGGCCCCACGGCCCACACCATCGCCTGGCAGAGTTCCTCGTGGACCCTGTGCGAACACAGCCACCCACCTCTCCTCTCGGGTGGCTGCCTCTTCCCAGGCCTTGGGACCTGTGTCAGGACAGGGAGGGAGCAGAAGGCAGCAATGTTCTCCTGAGACATCGCACAGGCAAGGGAGCAGGTCAGAATTCACGGGCCGCTTCAGAAACTTCATATCCAGCGCCTCTGCCGCTGGAGAGTCGGGGTTTTCCCTGGCTTCGAATTCTGGTTACGCCATGTGCTACCTGTAGGACTTGGGCGGGGGCCTCAGCCCTCTTACGCCTCTGTTTTCACACGCGTACCGTGAGCTGCCTGCCTTGGTTGTGGCTCCATAGGCATGGTTCTGCCTCTGGGTGGGCACACCTGCCCTTTCCCTAGGTACCACCTGCCTCCTTCTCCTGCCCAACTTTTACTGGAACATCAGCTTCCCAGCAAGGCCCTCCTGGCCATCCTAGCGCAGTACTAATGCTCTGGGAATGGCGCCCCCATCCCGGAGGAGGAAGCCAGCCATGAATGCAGGAGGGAAGGGGGAAAGAAAGACAGACTGGTGCTCTGCCCACCCCATCGAGTGTTCTCCCTCATCCCAGGCTGGCTGAAACGTGCAGCTTATCCAGAGAAGTGGATGGGGCTAGAGTTGCCCCGTCCATTGCTAGGCATTGCTGCTCCTGCCTGGGATGAGACCTGCTTGCCTTAGCTGTTGTGTGAAATGATTGTCTTTCGCCTGCAGTTCCTGCCACTGAAATGTTAGCTTATGTGACACAGTCTAAAGGAAGAAATGGTGTTTGGGCCCTTTGTTTTTTATCCCATGAGCCATAGAATTCTGAGGTGCCAGATCGTTGGCAGTGACCCAGCTCAAGCCTCTCTTTTATGAGGGCCTGCCTGGGAGTGGCAGCCGAAGGGCAGCCATGCTCTTCCTGCCTACAACCAAGGGCTGAGGTCGGTCAGGCTTCAGCCTGTGCTACTAAGCTGAGAAGACCAAGAATGGGGTGGGGGGCGAGGACGGGAGTTTTACTTCTCCAGTCTTTCCCACCAGTTACTGTGGGGAAATGAAGTCTTGGTGAAATAGGTTTGAGTTAAAAACATTTTCTTTTCCTTGCTGGAGGGAACTGGTTATAATTCCTACCGAGTAGTGTTTGCATATCTAGGAAGATCTCCAAATCCAACAGCACAAGGTACAACATAGCATGTCAGTGATACTGAATAAAATTGATATTAGGCAGAGTAGAAGTTCATAGTACTAGCTCATCAGAAATGTTTGCAATCTTTTTGGTTAGGATAATTCAATGCAGTGTAAAATTTTTTGTACTGGGTCCTTAGATGGTGCTAGCACATAACAAAGTTTTACCAGCTGTGGCTGATAATATTTACTATTCATGGAATCTGAAGAATTGATAGCTTAATAATGAGAATAAGCAGTTTGTTCATATTTGTATAATTGTTTTTAAAAAAATTGCCAAGTGAGTAACATATCATAATCTTTTCTCTAAGATGTAGAAATAAATATTTCTGTTTTAATACTGTAAGTATATTTTATATTTATTGTGTATTATTGTGTACTGAGTGTATTGTGTATTATTTATATTTATTGTGTATTTTAGTATACACAAATTATAACTGTTAAGTCTCTGAAAATAACTTATTTTGCTTAATAGATACATGAGTTGATATAGTCTCATATCTCACATGAGGAGATTATTATCATATATAATTCTTGAATACGCTGATAGCAACATAAAACCTTCAGTTAAATTGTGAATGTTGAAATAAGAAAGAGATCTCAGGAGCATTAGGCTTTACTTTGGTAAAGAGCAGTGAGGATAACTTTAAGAACTTTGGAGGATTCATCTGGTGGGTTGTGTTTAGACCCAGTACTCATTCCTACAGTAGTATCGTTTCTGGAAAGTTTAGCTCTCTCATAGGGGAAATGAACAGGTCGGTGACGGGAGCAAATACTCGTGTGTTTCATTTCCGTAGGATGGCATAGGTGGAATGGGGGGAACCATCATCTCTGCTGAAGTAGTTGTGTTTCTGTTCTTGCTCTACAAGCCTCTAATTTCTTATCTGTCCTGTTGTTCCCTCATCTGTGCAGGCAGAGCCCCCGTGATATTTAGTACTTTATTAAAGGGCAAAACTGCCATGTGAATCCTTTTTCATTTTGTAACTTAATGTTTATGTTCACTGTGCATAAACTCTACTAATGTAAATATGGTAGTCAGTTCCTGTGGTTCCTAGGAAGAGGTTTCTGGCTTCATATTCATGAGGGTCGGTGAGACTGTGCGCTATTGGTGGGTCCCTGTGTGTCATCTGGCTCAGTCTTCTTGGAAGCCTGTTACAGATTTGAGCAATCAAATTCAAATCTAAAACCACTTAGAAAGTACTTTATAGTCCATTAAGAATTTATATGGGAGAGAACACTCTATGAAAGTTCTCCTCTCCCTGTTCAAACAGATTGTTTTGTTTTATTAGATCTAGGTGGTATTGTAATTTTGATAACAGCTAATAATGTTTGGAATTTTGCTTATAATTGGTGGACCACACAAAGGTATATTTGTGGAGTTTTGCACCCTTAATCTGTTTACTGTAGTGGCTTGTTTACTAGGTAAAATCCACACTAGTATTATTTTAGTATTGTAGCAATTATTTTATACACATTAGACTAAAATTAATACAAATGGCTAAATGTACATATTTATCTTAATATCAGTTTCTCTGTGTATTTATAGATGCAAATGATGAACAAATAGTAATTATACTGAGTGACTTTTTGGTTTGAACTTTTAATGATTAATGGAAATAGTTTTTAGGATTCCTAGTTGGATGAAAATATGTAATTTACATCAGTTAAGTGATAGGCAAATAATACCTTGTTTAATGTCACAGGTAGATGAATTTTCCCTCTCCCCCAATGTTGTGTGTGAATTTAACCAATTAAATTTAACCTCTCTTTTAAAAGACCTAGTAAAACTTGGTTTAAAATATGATTCCTAATTTATCCTTTTAGTAAAAGTAGAGTTTATAAAATTTGCTATGTTAAAGTTGGATCCTTAAAGTTGGAATAGTGAGATAAAATGAATTTTTTTCTAATTCAAATAAATTTAATGCATTAGAAGTTTTTCTGTTGTTTTCAACTGTAAATTATTCACCAGATACGAATGCGAGTAAGAAAAAAATTGTAAGAAAATTGTTTTAATTAATGTACTAAATTTCCATTTTTTAAAAAATGTCTAACATGAAAGCTTAGGTATGATTGTTACTATTTTCCTTACTAATCATATAATATGTGGTGATATAGTTTGAGGATGCTAACTTTTAAAATACGCAACAATTTGAATTTGCTTTGTGTACAAGGAACTGCCTGAAGTCTTGCTTTGGCATATTAAAACCATGTTAAACTCATCATTAGAATGACTGAGATTGACAATTTCTTAGAAAATGTTGCATTTCAAAAAATGAGCTAACTTGTACATGATTATGGTGTTGATAATTCCGATTAAGTGTTACTGAGAGGAAGAACCTTCTGTGGATGGTAATCATACTGTTGCCGTCAAGGACAGGCGGGCAGAGCAGGGCAGGCACAGTTTGAACTCCAGGGTCAACTCTCTCCTGAGTCCTCTTTACACTTGCACTCCCGTGCAGTCTTCCAGAAATCAGTAATACGAACCTTCAAAGGTCTACAAGCACACATCCCGAGTCCTGACTTTAAATAATCCTTTACCTTACTCTGGATTAGTTGGTGCAGAGGAGAGTTTTATTTGTGTTCCTTTCCCCTATGGTTCGCTCTGGACTGGTTGTTTATTTGTTTGTTTGACACTGTTCTGAGAAGCTATCTGAGAAGCTATCTGGTGAGAAGCTATCTGGTGTGTCCAGGTAGATTTGTCCATCTTCCCTAGAAAAGAAGCGTGAGTGTTTATTGGTGATTACTTGATTATTACATCATAATATTTGAGTTTTGGTTGTTTAAATAATGTGAGTAAATAATGCTCTCATTTGTTTAAGTACTGTGAAGGTGTTTTGGTTAACTGATTGTTTGATTCTATCATTTGATAAGATATTTAGATAGCATTTTTGTGAAAATCATTTTACTGAATTATTAAATAACTTAAAATCTCAATTTTTCTTATTTTTTTCTTTAGTCATGACTCCATCAACGTTGCCACATAATTAAAATTTATTAGCAATATTAGAAAAAGCTATTGGTTATGTTAAATAATATTACGTTCAGTAGTCTTTCAGTTTTGTGAAGTTTCTTCCCAAGAGGAAGTAATAGAAATTTCTGACAAGCTTCTACACTTGGGTGGGAAAGCTCCTCCTCTCCTCTGTCTGGATGAGAGACATTCCTTTTGGTGTGTTAAAGTGTTGTGCTCCTTTGTACACATAGATGGCAGCAAAGTGTTACAGACAGGGAGGTCTACCTTGTAGTTAGAACGAAGGAAGAGTGACACTACAAACTGATTTCCATCTGCTTAGCTCCCTGTGTCCTGTAGTTAAACCTAAAATAAGAAAGAAAGCCACTATTGATAACACAAGAGCATAGCAGAATGAAGAAGGCTGTGGGATACACTATAATACACTGAATTTCTGGACAAATCCCAGGTGGGAAAGCTTAATCTTTTAAGGTATGTCCTCCACTCCTGTAAGATAATTGGAATCAGCTAAGATAATGTGCATGTCAAAATAAAGAGACAGTGAAGGCTGAGGCTAGGGGAAGAGGGAAGTAAAAGAAAAACCCGCCTCAAGTTGCAGTGGCAAGAAATGGCCTGCTGCCTGCGGGTACTGTAGAGTTTGGCCTGCATGTCTCCTTTTTAGTTAAGCAAGTTACAAAGAGGAAATGTCAGTCCACGAATCAGGCAAACATTCCATGGGAACATTTGCTCAAATGTCAGCATTTTAGAAAATAGAACTGCAGTCTATTATGGCCCAGTCCCCAGGCTGGATTTGCTATTAAATGCGCAAGTACAAATGTATTTGTGCAGAACACGTTCACGATTAGGAAGTCATTTTGTGTCTTAATTAGGATTCCTATATAGTGATGTAATCACCATAAAAGATGACAGTCATCATTATAATTAATATTTAATATGTTCTGCTTCTCGCAAATTTCCAGGTAATTTTCAAGTTTTAGAATTGCGTTTGGTAAAATCACTACGGGAGGACCTAATGAAGCAGAGGCATATTTATGAGAAACTGAGACCTGGAAGTGCATCGTGAAAGCGCAATTTGTAACATGTCCTGAACAGTCGAATCACCCCAGTCTCTTACTGCTTACAAACATAATAGGAGTTTCTTAGTACTACTAATGTAATGGTGATGTTGTTCAGGAAAGTATTTCCCCCACCATTCGGGTTTTTCTGATCTCCTCTCAGGTGATTTAGTGTCACAGACTAATTTCTGTGTCACAAAATTGCTTCTCAAGGTGTGTATAACAACTTGCTTAAATGCAATATCTGGCAAGTCTCTCTTGTGACAGCAACTTATTTCTCACATAATTATTTTCTTAGTAAATTCGATATCTTAACAACCTCTTCCCTCATTTCTGAGTTCAAAAAATAACACTTAATATAATTTATTTCTCATACTTAATAAAGGCTTACTTGAGAGCATATTGCCATGCACCTTCTAGCTGCTTCAACCAGCTGAGGTTAGAAGGGAATGTGGTTTGCAAGGGGGAAGGTGGTTCCCAGCATCATTTACTGTGTACTATAATGGACCTCAATGGCGTTTTAATGAAGCATAAAACATATTCTGGCTGCTGCTTGTTACTATAATTACATGGTTATGCTTTGTCATATATCAGAAAGAAAAGATGCATGGACAGCGGTATATAGTTTTTCTGTTTCAATCTATTATACTAACTTTAGTTTGTATGTGTATAGATAGGTCTGTAGTACTCTGTTTTTACTGTGGCTGTGTGAATACAAGAACTAAGAAAAATCTGATTTGTAAACATGTAATTATTTTATAATTTTGAGTGTCTTCAATGTTTTTTAATCTGATGGAATTTTAAAGGTGAACTTTCACGACACCTTTTTGAAAATCAAAATATAAGATGTTTGAATTAGTCACAATTATATACAAATTCCTTAGTAAGTCATTAAATATATTTATTAAATTTGTTAGGTTAACATGCTATTTGAAATATAACTTTTAACCAGAATATAATATGTTTTGCAGGTAACCTTGTGCTTTTTGCACTCTTAGCACATCTTTGGCAGACATTAGGTTTAGGCTACGTGCTTTTTCTTAGTAGGTTAATACTATACTGATTATTTATTTGACCTTTTCATTGCCACAATTTTCATAAAAGAGGATGGGATTGCAACACCACTTCCTCCAACTGCTTGGTTTCAAAAGAATTATGTCTCAAGTAGCCAAATCGAAGTGATTTGTGTTGCTCACTAACAGAACAACATTGTTCTGAACTTTATTTTAAAACCAGTGTATTGATTTTCTTAACAGCAGCACTGGTACACTAATTTTCCTTGATGATATTTTATGAATATTTTACATGAATAATTAGATGTTGAATAAATTTTTCAATTTGTTCATAACCTTTTAAAAGAACTTTATAAAAGGATGCATGTTATAATGTTATAATAAAAGGATACATGTTATAAAGGATACATGTTTTGATGCACTTTTCAAACTAGAAAAACAAATTTTATGTGAGTTATAGAGAACTTCCACTTTTCATTAGCATCCCATAACCAATTTTATGGTGGCTTTGAATTTGTTTACATGGATAAATCTTACTAAATCTTAGATATTTGTCTTATTTAATTTTCTTAATTATGTTGACTTTAAAAATTAAGTAGTGTCCCAGTTGATCTATAAAATAGAGTGCACTGCACTCTATTGTTTTGAATTATGCTACCAGAATATTTGGGCTTATAATTCTTAGCTTATCTTTGTTATGGTGCCTGCCCAAATTATTCTTTCTTTAATATGATATAAAGTATTTTAAAATATATAAATATTTTTAAAAGCACTTAAAGTGGTAGATGAGAAAGGCTATACTCACAAAGTATATTTTTGCATGTGGCCATTGTTTTTCATGAAGTATTAATGACCAGTGGAGAAATTAATTTAGTATGAATATGAATGTCCTAAAGTTCAGTTTGGCTGCAAATGTAATTTTTTTTACAAGATACATCTTTATTTTAGTACTGGGCACCTATAATAATAAATGTACTACCCATATTTGTATTCTTTGAGGGATGATTTCACACAGACTTAATATGCTCTCTCATCTATGGGAGATTCTTTTCTATCTTTATCACATACTCTCTCCCTGCCTCTTTCTCTTTGTTTCTTTTTGAGGATTCCATTTGTCAAGTTGAAGCATCTTATATGATGATGAGTCTTGGTGTTGCAACCTCATTGGCACAGGATCCGTAGACAATCCGTAAAAACAGATACAAGTCTCCAGAGTGTGAAATATTAGCTTGTTTTTTTTTTCTCTTGACAGGCTTCCTTGAATTTCCTTTTACTTTTTCCTCTGTATGTGTGTGTGTGTGTGTGTGTGTGTGTGTGTGTGTGTATTTTCTACCAAGCTAATTCTGAAAGAATTTATAGATATATCTTTTGGGAAGAGATGCTTTTTAACTGGCAGCATGAACATCCTGGTTAAACCTTTATCTGATCAGAGATTTTTAATAACAAACCAGTAAAAATTCATTCTTTATAATGTACCATAAATTACATACTAGGTAGTACATTCAGTAAAAATTTTTTAGTAAAATTCTGACGCTTAAACAGTCACTTTTTTAAGGAAATCCCAATAAAACTAGCTCAGATGCTCATTAAATATTTAATAGAAACATTACAGGTTAATTTTATCTTCCATAGTAAATAGAAATCGACAGAGGGTTTTGACTCATTTCACTCATTTTCTTTCATCCTTATGGAAAATACTGGTATAATTGAAAGTTTTTGGTGAAATTCATTCTCTGGATAAGAGGTACATTTCCATGTGTAAAACAACAACCCTAAAAAGTGCTGAGATTTAATGCTTTACTCTGCTTTTTAGGGATGTTTCATTTTTCCCACTCTAGTCATCTTAATTCCAGATGTTAGTACATGACACTTGGTCTAGTGCTCCTATCGCATTTGAGATTTTAAAATACTAGCTTTGTGATCTAATGCTATCTTGATACAGACTTTGTTGTTGTCATATAGTTTTTGTTTTATTTTGGAGTTTTTTCTTTTGTTTTGCAGTCCTCCATCTGTATTAGTCAAACTTAAACTGAAGACATATGTTTGCTGCCACATATCAAATCCCTTACTGGATAATTTGTAGTTTTTTAAAAATCTATCATGACTTTAGGGCTTTACAAATAAAGCTTCATAAAATGATTTGCTGCATATATAGATATCTTAATGAAATATCACTATAATGCTAAAAATATGATCATTGTAACATTTAGAACATCAAAAGGCTAAAATGTGGCTAACTTCTGAAAATTCACAATTTATCTGTTAGGAATTTATAATAAATCTAAAAGATAACTACTAGGTTGACATGTGAACTAAGAAGTTCCCTATATTGGCAATTTGTATATATTTACTTAACCTTTCATTTAACCTAGTTTTGATTATATAATTCTTTGATTCAGGCCTCATTGACTTATATCTGTGATTGATATATTTAAATGTAAAACCTTATAAATACCAGCACAGGGTGTGTGTGTGTGTGTGTGTGTGTGTGTGTGTGTGTGTGTGTGATGAGAAATAAAGGAATTTGACTTGTCAGAGTCTTTATACTCACGTAAAGCAAAACTTTTGAACAAAACACAACCTTCCTGGGCATCGGGTTCTTCACCTGTACAATGGGGTATGAGGCTTTGAGAAGGAGAGAAGGCATGCTCTGCAAGATCTCTTTTGACCCCATGATTCTGTGATTTGTTTTTTAAGTGGTATTATGCTCATCAATATAAATTACGTGTCCCAGCTTATGTACACATAAGTGTTAACACAACCTAAGGATGAAAGATTGAATCAGTTTCTTTTAAAAACTATTCTTTTGGAAAGAATCAATTGAGAGTTTAGTATATAATGTGTTTTTCAAGAAATACTTATAAGCCTCCTTAAAAAGAATTTTATCTTTTTAAACACTTAACACAGAATAGTGGAAACTCCAGGATGGAAAAAGCGTTATGCTCCATTTTTGTCGAAAAGTACAAATTAATGTTGAGTGCTGTGTAAGTGGCGGTAACACTCTTACCATGAAGATGTCTTATCTAGAGAAGAATTAGTATATGAATATTTTCTGTGAAATAGAAATTTAAATGAATGAACTGGTTTTCTGAAAAATATATGCTGATTTTTCTTAGAAGTAAATAAATACACGTGCATGTTCATAAGCTTACTCCAAGGCATGTGAATAAACCATGTCAGTGTCTGTAATAGTTAAAAAAAATGACAGACAGTTGCAGTGGAATCTGTTGTGCCCCCAATTTGCTCATCAGGAGAGAACATACACCTATTTTTATGCTCCACATATACTGAATATGCAGGCTGTGATTATAGAAACTAGGCTTTTGAATGTCGTAAGTAACTGAACTCAAGTGTAACTTTCCAGAAGTTTCTATGTAATGAATCGTTTATTTTTTTCAGGGGGAAAGAAGTTTGGAGATTTCGTTACCTTTAAAGTATATATTTGATTTGTGGGATAATAAGCCAGTATTGGGGGCTCTCTACTAAATTTATGCTAAATGAGAGTTACAATTCAAAATAGCAGTGGTTGACTATAGGTGGTTTTAGAGAACAAAAAGTGAAAGCTTTAAAAGTATTTTTAAAGATAGCATTGTAATTTCCCCAGCACAGTGTAAATTCATTATTTGGCCAAAGAAAACAAAAACAAAAACCAGAAGTTAAAAGTTTTAATTTTTGAGGTGTTTACTTATTTTTCTTTGCAGTGCTGAGAATCAAACGCAGGGCCTCACACATGCTAGGCAAGTGCTCTACCATTGAGGTGCATCTCTAGCTCCTTAATTTTTATTTGAATAAAGAATTACTATTTATTCTTAGAGTTTATAAAAGTCAAAGAAAAATATTTCATACTAATAATAACTTTTTCCTCTTGACTGTCATTGTATTTAAACCCTGTATTCCGAAGTGAAAGATTCCAGTGTTACAACTAGCATAGATTCACTTATTTTTAAGTCATCCGGAACCTATTTGCAATTTAGCAGCATTTCATGAAGTCAAGGTGGCAAACTTGTCCCTGAGTTGTTGTTTTAAGCTTATTATCATTCTTATTTTAACCCCTATTAAGACATTCCTAAAATATTTACCCTAAGCTTTTTATAAGTTTCCTTATATGTCTTGTGGAAAATTTAAAAGTTTTGAGCAGGGGTTGCTGTAAGTGGAACTCAAATACTCATGCAAAGGTTAGTGATTTGTTTTTGTTTTTGTTTTTTTTCCTACCTCTCTTCTCTGAAATTCTATGAAATTACCACAAGGAAATAAGAATGTTTCAAACTTAAGTTGTAAGTTACGTACAAATTCTTACGTTGATCTTTGTCCTTCCCTATATACAATAAAAGCTAAAATAAGTTTAAGTAGATTTCTTTGTGACTAAATTCTCATTGTTTAAAGAGCAATTACAAAAATAATTTCTGAATCATTTTCTTAATAGCCTAGCCTAGATTTTTTTATTAGTAATAAGTATTTATTCAGCTTTTTACTGTGTTTTTTCATGCTTTTGGTAGCTTATTGAATTTTTTCTGTTTTTACAAAAGTGTGCTACTAAATTTAGAAAACTTGGAAGTTATGGGATATACTTAATGCTATAGCTTATTTATTTGACATACATCTCTTGTCACTATCCCAACCATGTAGACTGGTGACTACCTTCTTTCAGCCAGAAGATCCCAGTCTCATTCCTTCAGTCTGTGTGTTAGATAACTGGATCTCAAAGAAGCTGAGTCCCTCTGGTTGGCTCACGCTCTGTGGGGCCGACTGGGCTGCAGGGAACACTTGCTTCCCTGCTCCTCACTCAGAGCTGCTCTTCTCTGCTCACGGACTCTCACTTGCTTTGTCAAAGCCTGACATGGATGGATTGCTTGGAATTCCTTCAAAGCCTTTCCTGTGTAATAATGATGGCAAAGATTTCAAGCATTTGTCAGGGGCAACTAATACATGTTGTGACAGCAGTTTAAGGAGAAAAAGGTGGATTTATGACTAATAAAACATTAAAACCCTTATATTTAAAGCCAAACGTAATTTACATGCAGTTTCACCCCTGGCTGCGTCATCTGTCGCTCTGTGATTTAAGCCTCTGCGCCACTCTCTTCCCAGAGACCTTCATCCTTCTCTGCTTGCATGAGGGCACCTCCTCCAGTAGGTAGGTGGCAGGGAGTCCTCAGGGGGCTCTGACTAGAACCAGCTGTTGTATGCGCCCTCGGGAACAATGGACTACGCACTGCTCCACTGGGGCTGGTGTACACAGTCATTTGCAATAACAAAATGTAAAAACACAGAGGTCTCCCATTCCACAAATCTGGGAATCTGTAACAGCCTTTTTAGGGCTTCTGAGTATTCTTGCACTTCTTTTATTCGTTTATTACCTGTGACCTTGTATGGTTTATTTTTCATTTCCTTCTAAATAGCATTATTTTCTTTACGTTTTTGTATAGCACGATGTGAAGTTGATATGTGTTAAAGTTACATTTTGTGGGCCGGGTGCGGTGGCGCATGCCTGTAATCCCAGCAGCTCGGGAGGCAGAGGCAGGAGGATCGCAAGTTTGAGACCAGAAGTAGTCTGCGTAACTTAGCAAGACCCTGTCTCAAAAAAGTTAAGAAATGGGCTGGAGGTAACAGCTCAGTGACCCAGCACTTGCAAAGCATGCAAGTACAAGGGCCTGGGTTCAACCTCCAGTACTGGGAAAAAAAAAAAAAGTTACATTGTGTATTAATATATACATTATATGTCTCCTTTAGTAACTATCTTTTTTAAAAATACAATTTTTTCTTGGACAATTAAATATATGGGCATTTCTTAAATATGCAAACATTAACTTATATAGTCTCTAGGTTTGTGTACACACATACAGAGGCAGACATAAAGTTGATATAGATTTTTTTATATTACTTGAGTGTTAAACCCAGTGCCTTGCAAATACTTTGCAAGTGCTCTGCCACTGCACTGCTCCTCCAGCCCTTGTTTTATTTTTTATCTTGAGATAGAGTCTTCTAAATTACATAGGCTGCCTCTGGCCTTGAACCTGCAATCCTTCTACCTCTGCCTCCCTGGTCTCTGGGATTACAGAGGTGCGCCACTGTGCCAGGCTCTATTGATTTTTGATGACATGTTCCTCGTGGCTTGTTTGGAATTTTACTGAGACAATTATACTTTCGACTGCTGCCCTTCTGTCTGAGTTGGGAAGCTCCTTGCTTGGCACAGATCCAATAGGTTTTCACCATCCCAGGTTAGTGAGAACTGTGTTCTCCCTCCACTCTGACTAGTTCTAGAATTATCAGGCAATACATGAATTTCACAGCTAGAGAACCTATTGAAATCTTTTTTCGAACTATACATTGCTCCTAGTGATTTTATTTTATTTTATTTTTTATTTTAACTTTTTTTGGTAGTACTAGGTGGTTGAATTCAGATCCTTACATGTTAGGCAAGTGCACTACCACTGAGCTGCACCACCAGCCCCTTCAACAAAATTTTTCTTTTTAGGACAGGGTCTCACTAAGTAGCACAGGCTGCCTCTGGCCTCAAGCTTGAGATCCTCTTGCCTCAGCCTCCTTAGTTGCTTACATTACAGTATACTCGAAGGCCCCTGGCTGCTCGTAATGACTTTGAATTGCATTTGACTTACTAAAAGCTGTTTTTCAACTTGTCATTTTTCTTAAAATGGCAAACCATTGCTGTAGCCATTTCTACTACATTAGTTAACAATAGATTTCTATTTCTGATACAGATACAGGGAATATTTCTCTCTCTGAGTTGTGCCTAAACAGTGCTCAAGTTTATACATGTATTGTATTTTTTAAACAAAACCAAATTCTAATAATAAAAGAAAAATGAGTTAAATATATTTATTTATTTAGAAATCATAAAATATATTTTTCTGTACAGATCTTTCCCTACTTTAAGATAACTGGATATGTTGTTGTTGTTATTGTCGTTGTTAGTTGCCATCAAGTCAGGTCCAACTCATAGCGACCCTATGTACAACAGACAAAACACTTTTCCTGTGCTATGCCTGGTACTGTGTCAGTACTTCTCGGCTATTCATAAGGTTTTCAATGGATGGTTGTTTTGAGTATGGGCTTCCAGGTCCTTCTCCCAAGCCTATAGCACCTGGTGTTCCCGGGTGTCTCCCATGCAGGTACTAACCAAGTCTAACCCTGCTTAGCTTCTGAGTTCTGGCGGGATTGGATGCCAGGGTGGCACAGGTGCAGCCTACCTGGATGTGTAGAATCTTAATGAGAAAACAAGTTAGGGTGATCATTTTTAACCATAAAATGAATACTGATTCACTTCAGAATTATTTTTAATTAACTTTCTGTTAGTTCCCTAAATACTAAGATATTCTCTTTACTCTGTAAGCTAGAGTAGCATTATGTAATGTATAACTGTATCTCTGATGGGCAATGGGATTGCATTCACTTTGAAAGTCATTAGATATTCATTCTGTTGTTCCTCTCTGTGGAGTACCTTTTTCTGTCCTTTGTCCATTCAGTTATTTAACCTTTTCTTCCTACTTTTTAGTATTCCTATTAATCTTTTATCAGTTACTGTATATATGTTATAAATATATTCTTTTGGTTTGCTAGCTTTGCTGTGATATCCTCCACAGAACATAAATCTTGGGTTTCGTTACAGTTACCATCCCCCCCTTTTATGGGGCAGTATGTGATGTGTTTGAGAAGTCCTCTTGCATAGCATGCTTTCCACAATTGCTGTGAATCTTTCAACATCTTAGAAAGTTGTCATCCTGCACATTCAGTATATTATTGGAAGGATTCATACACTGAATTGATTCAGTCCAAACGACCTCCAAAGTTCCTTCCAATTCTACAGTTCTAAGATTCTATTATATTACAGATAGATTAAAGTACATATCACATTTGGAAGAAACACCCTGTGTATCTTTGATCCTATGACAGTGCTCATTTTCAAGCATATCATTATTTCATGCACTGTTAGGAAAGGACAGCTCTTGGGGTGAAACTGTGGCGCAGTTCTTTCTCATCACTTAGATTCTTCTACACTTATTGATAAGTTCATTGAGGTCTTTTAAGACATAGATTTATACCATGTTTACTTCTGTGTACATCTCAAAAAAATGTAAGCAAAATAAATTGGTTTCTTTGCATGAAAATATGGAATTGTAGACATTCTTCCAGTGACAAGTGTTTGCTTGTTAATAACAAATTTGTGTCCACTGTATTTAAGTTCCTTTCTGTGTATGATAATACCACCAGCTCATGTCATTAAACTCAAGATGTGTGGCACTCAACACATGCAGCATTTAACTCAGGTGCACGCATGGTCGAGCAATGACATTGGTAGCACACCACTGCCTGGTGGACCACAATAGTAAGGCACCACCTGACTTCCAAGGTGTTAAGATGGGAAAGACGCCTTCTGTAGGATGTGTTGTCCACCTAGGCATATTTTTTGATGCTTTGGGGACAGTGCCATCTGCTCTGTGGCTCCCAGGTTACCGGAAGTATCTACTTGTTTGGTTCATGAGAATGTCCCCCATGAAATCTTGTTTTACCTTCAGTGTCGGCACAGTTGTGCCCCCCATACTGTACCTCGGTGGCTTAACAAGTCATGGCCCAGCAGCTGGAAGAGACGTTAACTTTCGTCGAGTAGAAGCATCTTTTCTGTAGCTTCTGTGACTGTACCCTATGCCCCTGGTGGAGCACCTTCTCCACCAGTGAAGCTGACAGCCTTTGCTATGGCTCCTCTGGTGCAGGACGGACTTCTGGTCAGAAAGGCCTTTTTTGTATTGAGCCCAGATCTTCTTTCTGATCTCAGTGCTATCGATTCTAGCCCTCCTCAACACCCAAACCATACCAGATATGTCTGTCCCCTTTTTATAACGACTTCGCTAGACATTTGAATGTGTCTTTGAACTTGCTCCTCCTTCCCAGAGTGCTTAGTTTATGAGTGTCCCATGTAGAATGTGGTGCTTAGAGTAGCCTGTGGCCTTCCAGCATCCCCCTGCCATATCCTCCTCAGTGAACCTCCGCTCACATTGGCTTTCCTGGTCAGCATGCCACACTGCTGGGTGACAATTCAGATGTCTCAGTTTCTCTCAGGTGGTTGGCCTGCTAGCTATATTTCCTTTTGCTGTATTTTATAGTTTATTTGGACTTTAGGACTTCTGATTTACTTGTGTTAAGTTGCTGTATTGTAGATGTAGGTTAAATTTTTTTTCTAGTCTGTGCAGATGAAACAAATAAAAAACCTTAGTCTGTTGTGGTGTGTCCAGTATAGTTATGGTCATTCCTAGTGTTATCATTTCCTGATGCATGTGGCATGCTCTCAGAGCATGTGGCCACCCTGCTGGCCTGTGTATGGCAAGGACAGACTGAAGGAAAGAGCCTGTGACATCCCGTGGAACCTTCGCTTCAGATGGATGTTGACATTGGTCTTCAGCCCCCTCTGGGAGTGGTAATTTAGTCAGTTTAGAATCTCCCTGCTTCCTCACAAGGGCCTGCATTTCATTATCCTGTCTACAAGAATATTGTGAAGAACTTTATCAAAACTTCAGGAATGTGGGGAAATTATCACAGAATTGTTTCTTGAGAAATCTGTTTCCCACGCTTACCATTTTCCCCCGTTGTATCAGAGCTTTCTGCATTTTTTGAATGAAATGTTATTTGTAAATTATAGAAGTAACATAATATTAGAGCAAGCTTAATATTAGAGCAGAAATAACATAATATTAGGACACCTAAATCTTAATACTAGACTTTATGTTTTGATGTGTTTTTCTGTTTTTCTTTCTAGTATGTTTTCAGATATTTTTGAGGTATGTGGGACCACAATGCACATTCACTTGTCTATCTTTTTTGGAATTAAATTTTTATACAAAAATCCCTTTTTTGGCAGTAAGCCACGTTTCAGGGGCTACATAATTTTACACGAGTGTTTCACCTTGAGTAATCATGCAGAATAGAATTTTTAACTTTACATTTATCATGAGCATTTTAATAAAAATGCTTTCTTATGCAGTTTTAAATATTTGTTTTCATCCCTCCCTGACCATAACAGGCATAATTAAAGGAATTAATTACTAACAGTAGTTTTAAGGGATTAGATTGAATCTATGCTCACTGTATGAAGTGCCTTATTTGTTTCTTTTTAAGGTAAATCCATGTTATTGTTTTCTGATTATTTTTTATTTCTTATTTTTACAAAAGTAGAATAAGTAAAAGAGGTTTATAGCACATTTATTTATATTTTTTTCAAATGTTTTCTGTTTAAATATGGGAGAGAATGTTTCATGTTCTTGACAAATTTTATTTTTAAGACAGAGATTTCTAAAAACCTAACAAGAGTGGCATCGGGTCAATATGTGTAGACCTAGTTCTGAGTTCATTTAGTTCCCTCTGGAAAAACTGATCACACTGAAAATATTTGAATTGGGAGTAAGATGTGGTCTTCTTGCTTTGCCTTCCTTTTGTAGTTTTGGCATATTTCAATGAGCAAGTTTAAAATGTAGCCCAGAAAACAGAATAATGAATACTTTTTGATTCATAAATTTACAATCCGATAACTGTTGTTCTTAGGTGCTTCCGGGTCGAGTCAGACTCATAACAACCCTATGTACAGTGGAACAAAACACTCCCTGATTCTGTGCCAGGCACACGATGTTACTTATGTTTAAGTCCATTGTTGCAGACATTGTGTCAATCCATCTGCTGGAGGGTTTTCCTTTTTTGCGTTGGCCTGCCATTCTCCCAAACATGATGTCTTTCTCTCCAGGGATTGGTCTCTCCTGACTACATGTCCAAAATACGTAAGACACAGTCTAGCCATCCTTGCTTCCAAGGAGCACTCTGGTTGCACTTCTTCTAGGACAGATCTGTTAGCTCTTTTGGCAGTGCATGGCATATTCAATAATGGTCTCCAGCACCATAATTCAAAAGCATCAATTCTTCTCCCGTCTCCCTTGTTCAATGTCCAGCTTTCACAACCATATGATGCGACTGAAAGTACCATGGCATGAGTCAGGCTCACCTTTGTCTTCAGTGTGATATCTTTACTTTTCAATACTCTAAAGAGATCTTTTGCCACAGCTTTTCCCAAAGCAGTGCATCTTTTGATTTCTTTACTGCTGCTTCCACGGGTGTTGATTATAAAAACAAGTAAAGCAAAATCTTGGACAACCTCAGTCTTTTCTCCATTTATTGTGAAGTTGCTTACTGACCCAGTTGTAAGGATTTTTGTCTTGTTGATGTTTAGTCGCAATCCATACTGAAGGCTATGTTCTTTGATCTTCATCAGTAAATGTGTTAGATCCTCTTCATTTTTAGCAAGCAGAGTTGTGTCATCTGCATAACGCAGGTTGTTAATGAGTCTTCCTCCAATCTCGATGCTGTGTTCTTCATAAAGTCCAGGTTCTTGGATTATTTGCTCAGCATATAAATTGAAGAGATATGGTGAAAATATACACCCCTGATGCACACCTTTCTCAACTTCAAACCAGGCAGTGTTTCCTTGTTCTACTCAAACAATTGCCTCCCGGTTCATGTACAGATTCCTCATGAGTACAATTAGGTGCTCTGGTATTCCCATTTTTCAAAGTGTTATCCATAATTTGTTATGATCCACACAGTCAAATGCCTTTTCACATAAATAGACATCTTTCTGATATTCTCTGCTTTTGGCTAATATTCACCTGATATCAGCAATGTCCCTGGTTCCCCACTGTCTTCTGAATCTGGCTTGATTTTCTGGCAGTTCCCTGTCTATATACTGCTGCAGTCGCTTTTGAATGATCTTTAGTAAAATTTTGCTTGTGTGTGGTATTAATGATATTGTCTGATAAGTTCCACATTCAGTTGGATCCCCTTTTTTGGGAATAGGCACAAATATGAATCACTTCCAGTCAGTTGGCCAGGTAGCTATTTTCCAAATCTGTTGGCATAAACATGTTAGCACCTCCAGTGCTGCATCTGTTTGTTGAAACTTCTTTATTGGTATTCCATCAATTCCTGGAGCCTTGTGTTTTGCCAAATCTTTCAGGGCGGCTTCTACTTTGTCCTTCAATACCATTGGTTCCTCTTTATAAGCAATCTCTTGAAATGGTTGGTCATCTACCAATTCTTTTTTGTGTAATGACTCTGTGTATTCCTTCCATCTTCTTTTGATGTTTCCTGCATCGTTTAATATTTTCCCTGTAGAATCTTTCACAATTCCCACTTGAGGCTTGAAATTTTCCTTCAATTCCGTAAGCTTGAGGAACACAGAGTGTCTTCTTCCTCTTTGGTTTTCTGTCTCCAGCTGTTTGCACATGTCATTTATAATAATTTGTTTTTGTCTTCTTGGGATTCCTTTTGCAATCTTCTGTTTTGTTCCTTAACTTCATCATGTCTTCCTTTTACTTTAGCTGCTGGACTTCAAGGGCAAGTTCCAGAGTCTCTTTTGACGTGTAATTCGGTCTTTTCTTTCTTTCTTGTCTTTTTAATAACCTTTTGCTTACATGTCATGCCACAACTTGTCTGGTCTCTTATCATTTGTCTCATGCATTAAACTTGTTCTTGAGGTGGTCTCTGAACTCAGGATATACTCAAGGTCATACATTGGCTCTTGTACACTTGTTCTAATTTTCTTCAGTTTCAGTTTGAACTTGCATATGAGAAGTTGAAGGTCTGATCCACAATCACCACCTGGTCTTGTTCTGACATTTAATGTAGAGCTCTCCTATCATCTCTTTCTACAAATGTAATCAGTTTGGTTCCTGTGTGTTCCATCTGCTGAAGTCCATGTGTATAGTCTCTGTTTATGTTGGCAAAAAAATGTATTTGCAATGAAAAAGTCATTGGTCTGAAAAAATTCTATCATGTGATCTCCAGCATCATTCCCATCACCAAGGCCATATTTTCCAACTACTGAGCCACCTTCTTTGTTTCCAACCTTTGCATTCCAGTCACCAGTAATTATCAGTATATCCTGATTGCATGTTTGATCTATTTCAAATTGCAGAAGATGGTAGAAATCTTCCGTTTCTTCATTTGTGGCCTTAATGGTGGGTGCATAAATTTGAATAATACTCATATTAACTGGCTTTCCTGTAGGTGTATGGATATTATTCTGTCACTGATAGCATTATATTTCAGGACAGATCTCGAGACGTCTTTTTTGATGATGAATACAATCCCATTTCTCTTTAGTTTGTCATTCCCAGTATAGTAGACCATATGATTATCTGACTCAAAATGGCCCATGCCGGTCCATTTTAGCTCACTGATGCTTAGAATGTCAATGTTTATGCACTCCATTTCTCTTTTAACAATTTCTAATTTTCGTAGATTCACGCTACATATATTCCATATTCCACTTTTTAATGGATGTTTACAATTATTTCTCCTCATTTTGAATTGTGCTACATCAGCAAATGGACATCCCTGGGGCTTTACTCCATTTCCGTTATCAAGACAGACTCTACTTTGAGGTGGCAACACTTCCCCAGTACTCTTTTGAGTGCCTTTCAACCTGGGGAGCTCATTTTCCAGCACTATATCTGGCAGTGTTTCTTTACTATTCATGGGGTTTTCAATGGCTATTTGTTTTGGGAGTGGTTCACCAGGTCCTACTACTTAGTCTGGAAGCTCAGCTGAAACCTGTCCATCATGGGTGACCCTGCTGGTATCTGAGATACCAGTGGCATAGCTTTCAGCCTCATAGCAACATGCAAGTCCCAACAGCATGGCAAACTGATAGATGTGGGGGCCAATAACTTTAGGCTTTATATATATATACCTCTCCTTATTTCCTGAGAACTTTCTGGGATCTTTCCTTCTCCACCAAACATTCTGCTTTATTTAGAATAACATATATATTGCTATTCAGATAAAGATTGTTGGTTTTTAAAATTTTTTTTTCCTAGATGCCTGAAATGCCCTACTTATACCTATGGAGTTTCTAGATGAGATTTTTGTTTTTACTGTGGAAAGAAATACACTGGATCCTGAGTCTTTCTGCTTCTGTTTAAGATGTTTATAGTACTTTTTGAGGGAATACCAGTGATAGAACATCTGTGTTCACTTCTAGAAAGCCTTAGACATGTCTCTGTCTTTGCTAGTACCACAGAATCATTGTTGTTAGGTGCCGTCAAGTCAGATCCGACTCATAGCGAGCCTCATAGGGTTTTCAATGGCTGATTATTTTGGGATTACTTTGGGAGTGGATTGCCACGTCCTTCTCCCATTTTTGCAGGGCTGGGGATTGAACCCCGGTCCTCAGAGACGGTGGAACAGCATTCTACCAGCTGAGCTAAACCTCAGCCCACAGAGTCTTAAAATTTTTTCTAAGCTGATCCTGCATCTGATATTTGAATATTATTTACCTTTCAAAATTCAGTACATCTGCTGCCTACATGACAGGCACTAAAGCTATACTAGACAGTCTGTTGTTGTTGTTGTTGTTTTTAGGTGCCGTAAAATCAGGTCCAACTCATAGGAACCCACATACAACAGGACAGAGCACTACCCAACACTGTGTCATGCACACAGTCTTTTTATGATTGAGCCCATTGTGGTAGCTACTCTATTTCTGCTCATTTTGAGTCATGCCAATCAGCAACTGGAAGTCCCAGTAGCTTTACTCCATTCTTGGCATTAAGGTTGACTCCACTTTGCAAAGGCACTCTTCCCCAGTGGTCCCTTGAATGCCTTCCAGCCTGGGGGGCTTATTTTCTGGCACTATATTTGACAGTGATTCTATGCTATTCATACATAGGAGCCAGGAATATGAAGATAATTTTTGACAGTCTCTGTCATCTGTTATCACACTTTACTAGAGGCCCATATTCTAATAGAGGAAAGCATAAAGTACTGCATGATCTGACATAAGGGAATGATTAATTCTAAGGATGGGAGGGAGTAGAGAAGAGGGGAGTGTCAGAGAAAATTAAAGAAAGGGCTCCATTTGAGCTAGAATAATAAAGTTATGGTTTACTAGGTGGTTAAAAAAAAAAAGGAGAATAGCTCAGAGGGAGGAGCACGGCTGAGGCATGGCCGAGTGATGGCGTGTGGATTGGAGTGACAGCCCAGCAGTGTACCCTGAGGGAACACTGCACAGTCCACGGCTACCTCTGGCCGTGGCGCTCCATTCTGCCCTCGCGCAAACCTAGCTGAAAGTCTCTCTCCCTGTAGCATCTCCTTTGTGTCTAGTCTTTTCCCTTGGGAATTCATGTGACACATGCAGTTACGTTGTTACATTCTACACTTTAAATATTCAGAATGGTTATTATTCCCATGTAAGTGATGTGTCCTCCAACTCAGACCTTGTCTGCTCAAGGTCATACAGCCCCGATGGCTATCCTTGCTCCTCCCATTCTGCATACTCAGATTCGCAAGTTGTTGTTGTTGTTGTTGTTAGGTGCCGTCGAGTTGGTATCCGACTCATAGCGACCCTCTGTACAATAGGCAAAACACTATTGTCAGTGCTTCTCTGCTGTTCATCGGGTTTTCAATGGCAGATTGATTTTTGGGAGGGGGTTGCCAGGTCCTTCTCCCAAGCCTACAGCTTCCAGTGTTCCCAGGCGGTCTCCCATCCAGGTACTAACCAGGCCTGACCCTGCTTAGCTTCCGAGATCTGACGGGATTGGATGCCACAGAGCTACAGCTGCAGGCCAGATTCGCAAGGGTCTTCTGATATTTTGCCAGTTCAGCACATCCCGTGTGTGTCTGTACTCTTATGACACAATGCTCAGAATCAAACACCTTAGATCAGTGAGACCTGACTGGTGTGGAAAGAAACTAGATTATCATTTTCTTTTTTCTAGTGACTATTGTTTTTCAGACCAAGACTGTGAAAGCCTATTTTGGGGGACCAAAACTGTCCCACTGTCCAGTCACATTAAATGTATTTAAAATGTTATTACTTGACATTTACTGAGGTCCTGATAGTCCAAGAAAACCAAATAGATTTTGAGTACCTAATAATGGAAAATGCAAGAACTAAATTCATTTCCCCTGAAGTTATAATGTGTTTTGATCGGTTGAACTTGTTGAATGTATGAGCCTGTGTTTTATACAGCTAATGGTATTTTGGATCTCATTTTGATGTGTTGGTTTCAGATCCATCCAAACATCTGGTGAGGATATTTTAGACCACATTGGGTTTTCTATCAGCATACTTTAAAAGTAAGCAATTCCAGCTAAACATTATGAAGTCTTCTATACTATAAACCAAGAAGCAATTTAGTTGGCAACGCAAAAGTGGAATGTAGAATGAAAATGAAATGAGATAAAGTCCCCCCAGAGGCAGGCCACATTGTACACCCTAAAGGGATGAATGCTGATATTGTACATACAGTGTGCTTTTATAAAAGCTTAGAATTTCCAAATATTTATCATGGCAGTGTTTTATACTTAAATCACATAATGAATATAGTGTCATTTTTCCTTTTAGTTCTTTTAAACTGATAGTTTGAACTAATAAGTGATGAGACCTTTAAACTTCAACTAAATCTTTCTTTGATACTCTAAAGCATATATTATACTTTGGTTATAGGGGAGTTGTTGAAATTAATTTATGCCATTTTAAGCATAGTAAGAGTTCAAATATCTTAAAATATTTGTTTTAATTTGAACTGGTATCAGTATAAATCAAAGTACCATGCCAAAAATTTTGGGTTTTTATAACCACCATAATTAAGACTGAGAAACAGTGTTTTCTGTTTTTGTTTCTGTTGTTCTAACTTGTGATTGGAATCCTAAAAAGCTATGTCACATGGATCATTTTATAAGCATATAAGTCTTTAAACTCTATCCCTGTTTATTCAGATTGAATGTTACTTTGAAGATTTAAGAGAGTTATTATTTAGAATGTACATCATTGGGAATATTTTGTTTTCATTGATTAGTGACCTAGTAAAAACAGTTTTTAGTGGTAAATAACTTATGTTTATAACTATCAGAATAATATGTAAATCTCAGTTTTGCAAATACCTTTTTCTAAGGGTAGGAATGTCTTATACTTGTTTCCTACTTATTACCAACAGATTTGGGACCGAGATATTTCCTTGGTTGACCACAATACTTTTTGTGCATAGAGATTTGGACTTGTTGTTCCATACCCAGGAATATTGTAGGCTAGATTATTTGGATCAGATCATCTCTTGAAAACAACTAAAAATGCAGGCTGTGAAACCCTTTAAAACCTCTCTCAGATAAGTGAAGAACTAACAAAATAGCAAGCCATTATTGGGTAAATACTTATGGAAAGGTAGGGGAGGTAAGCCATATATGCAGGCTGTTTTAATCCTGAGGGCAGTTGTCCATTTTACCAACTAGAACTTCATTTTTGACAGTCTTGTGTGACAAAAGGACAGAAATCAAAGGGCTACATCCTTAAGTTTAGGGTGAATTAGATATAAACCAAGGTGCTTTGGTGCTAAGCAGAGCAGAGGTTGCAGGCAATTCCTGAGAACGTGTAACCACAAGCAAGTCCTTCAGCATATTGTAATGCAAATCTATATTGCTTGGGTACTCCAGAAACCTTTAAACTCAGGATTTAGTTACAGCAGTTTAGGAACTTGTAGAACCTTTTGGTTCCTGACAGAAACTAACACAATTATTCTCTGGAGGGAATTACCACAAATATGACCCAAGAGTAATTTTTCAAAGGCAATGAGCAACACATAGTAAAAAAATAACAAGGCACTCACGGAAAAAGTAGTTTCTAATAAGAGCTCTCTTTTCAGATCGTCTCTTTTTTTTTTCCCTCCTACTTTCATGTGCTACTTCTCTTTCTCCTTCTGTTTTTTCTCTTTCTTACTACATGCTTTCCTTCCTTCAGTTTTGCAGCTATTTGATATATTTTCACTGGAAATTGTCATTTGCTTTGAGACTCTCAAAGCATTCATTTTTCTTTCCCAGTGCTATTACTTGCCCTTCCTTATCATCTTACAATGGGGCTGTTGTTATTAGGGCTTTCTAGTTAACTTTAATTTTATTTTTCTTCCCCAATTCAGTAGTAAGCCAGGTTCAGCTAATTACCATAAGTTGTTTCTCACAATCTGTTGGTACTTTCTCCATGGAAATTCCTAAACACAACATTTGATTTCCTTGTGATCTAGCTCCATGAAAGAGGGTTAAAGTATTGAAAGCTAGGAAAATGATTGAGAACCACTTACTTAGATAATTCTTTTTTATATTATAAGTTAATCTATATGTTGTTGGAGGAATGAGAGTTCTTTTGTTGGGTTTTAGTATTCTCATTGGTCTTTGATGTAGTAGTTTAATACATAATTATTGTTGTTAGGTGCCATCAAGTCGTATCCAACTCATAGAGAGGAAATCAAACCCGGGACCTCAGAGATTGCATAGCAGTGCTCTACAAACTGAGCCGAATCCCAGCCCATCTTTCTACATAATAGCTACTCAGTAAATGTTTACTGAGTGAGTTAGTGATTAAGAGAAAGTAGATGATGACTTTTTGGTCCACTGCCTCCCTTGGCATACATTGGCTCTGTCAAGGCTAAAGTAAGAAGAGCCTGTTCCGACATGCTTGTTGTCATACATGGATTGCCATTGAGCCCTTCCGTTTCTTGATGTACCACCAGTGCCTTATGGTTATATATCTTATCAACACTCTTGGTTTCAGCTCACTGGGCAATGGGATACAGGGAGTGTTGCCAACATTAGCCATGCTTCAGGAATGACATGAGGCCTGTGTTTTCTTCTCTTGGCAGGTGAAGTTTTCCATCTCTAGGATCAAGTTTGTGATCAGAAATGACTGGTTTTCTCTATATGTTATTTCCAGAACCAATGAAAATGTCCTTTGTTTTAAGTAAACCCAAGATAGAAAATTTCAGCTTTGCACAGAAGAGAAAGCATGGAACTATTTGTTTTATACCACCCAAAGACTTTAACTTCAGGAATTTTGAGGCTGGAACGATGTATAAGTTATCCTAGGCAGGCTGAGGTTGAGAAAGGACTTACTTTTGTGGAAGCTCTATGGTTTATAAAAACATTTTTATCCTTATACCAATCCTGTGATATAAGTAAAACAGATTCCTATTATTGCCTTTTTATAGGCAAGGTAATGTCTAGCCAGCCTTTTTTTTTTTTTTTTCCCCTTGCAAATTAGTCACTTAGGTCATTTCCAGAACATTAACTGAACACACCCACTAAATCCCCTCACTCTGATCTTTACTGCATTTTTTCTAATCCCTGTTGCTATGGCTACTTTAGCCTTAGCATGATGTTGACGTTTCTCTTCTAGTATGTTCTCCTTTTTAAGATCTATACTTCAACATAGCATTTTGTTGTGATTGTCTACTTCTCATTTGGATCTTTCCAGTCACATCTTCTTACACTCCAGTGTGTGTGTGGATTATATTAATTTGAAGAGAAGTAGAATGGATGAGCCCTGAGTTAATTTCTAAGTCCAGCATTTCTGTTCAGTTCTTGTGGGGTTAGGAAAAACAGAGACCTTATACTTACATAAAAACAAAATATTTCAACAGAGTTTATATAATAATATCAATAAGAATCTGGGGCATAAAACTTGGACAATACAGGCAGCCAGCCTTGATTGTAGCTGCTTCGTTCAATCTAAAGCTTTGGCAAAAATAAAAATTTCTTCGATACTAATAATATTTAAGAACAAATAGGAACAGTTTGTAGGGTTGGGGATAATTAAAGGTCCAAGACTTATTTTGCAGTTCTATGCAGAAGCACTGTCTCTCAGGGAACAGTAACATTGGTTGTGGCTAATACTAATACATTTAGTTAAACTAGGGTAGCATTTATTAAATACTTAGAGATGAAACTATAGATCCAAATAAATGCAGATTTGGCCTATTTCTTTGGAAATTTTCTTAATGAGAATATTTCCAATAAGATTGAATGTAGGTAGGATTCATGGACACTCAGATTATTTATTCTTCTAATGCCCGATCAACTTCCTGCCCTATAGATTAATATCATTATCAGTAACTTGTTACGTTTGCAAGGCCAAAGTCCTCAACTCAAATATACAGTTAGGATGATGGGAAGAAGAAAAAGTACTGACATTTTTCATACAGAAAAGAATTTTAATTTCTTCAAACAGAATTGCACAGACTATTGGTTTATTAAATGCCGTTTTACTCAGAGATTGAATTGTGACATCTTTCCTTGTCATTCTCATCTGTCCTGTCAGAAGAGCGTGACGTTAATTCATTCTGGTGGCAGCATCAGAGTTGGGTGAAGAACAATACCAAACACGTGCCTATAGTGAGAATGGAAAAGCCTTTATGACGGTGAGGCACTCAGATCCTCATAAATTACATCTGTGGTAATAATTCTTTAGTATTTCAGCTCAACATTTCAACAAGTTTTTTATGTTAATATTTTATTTGGAGCAATACTGTGATTTTCCAAGTGATTTCTCTTATGGAAACTCTTGAGTCTATGAAGGACACAGACAAATATTTCAGTTTTTTTTTTTTTATTGCTCCAGACAGCAGCAAACACATGGCAACAATAATGTACTAAAA
The DNA here is from genome assembly GCA_007922755.1 of Pedetes capensis. Taxonomy (NCBI): domain Eukaryota; kingdom Metazoa; phylum Chordata; class Mammalia; order Rodentia; family Pedetidae; genus Pedetes; species Pedetes capensis. The sequence goes on along the minus strand of VMDO01000073.1, from coordinate 283,000 downwards.
GGAAAACCATTATAGTCGGCCCCGAACATTCTTCGTCAAAGCCCTTCTTTCATAATCTTGGCCATAAAGGGCCTGGAAGTGCACACTACCACCTCTTCATTGTGTTATTTTCTGCCAGCACACAGCCCCGAAGGGAAATAAAACACATTTAACTGATGTGCACAGGCGGAATAAAGTCTATCAACAACTTTTTGTAAAATGCCTATTATATGAATTGAAAAGTATGTAAACGCCGGGAGGCAGAGCTTTCCACCGCTGAAGACATTCGGAGGCCCTGGGGTAGCCACAGAGCAGCAGCCTTGGGGTGGAGCGAGCGCCTGCTGCTTCCCCTTGATTGGCCGTTCTGTCCTGACTTCAGCGGTCCTGGCCTGGAAAGGTCTGTCCTGCATGGGAATGCTGGGAACCCGGGACACAGGGGCCGCAGTCATCTGCTGTGTGAGACCAGGTGTTTCTTTGAGTTGTGTCTTCGAGCAAAAGCAGCTTTGCTGTTTGCAGAGGGGTGGAAAGGGAAAGGGGGCTCTGCTCAGCTTTTCATAGACTCTGCCCGCTAAGGGGGTGATCAGGGCATCTCTGAAGGAGTTATTGCTTCAAGATGCAGGTTTGCTGAGCAGAGGGGACTTCAGATACTGCTGTAGACTCAGTTATGAGAGCGTTCTGTGTCACCTCTGGAAGGAAAGGGAGGTATCTTTGGGACGCTGTCCGTTTCCATGTGGGTGGACCAAGCAAAGCCCGTGGAGAAGAGCAACAGTGTCACCACTGACCCTCCCTCAGGGCCCCTGTCGGCCAAGCATTGCATGTGTACATTGTTTTATTTAGTAATTTCCTTTAATCTGTCCTGTGTCCACATTTTATTGTTGAAGAGACAAGGTCAGGGAAGGTTTGTAAGTGCTTCAGGGCTACAAAATTAATGAATGAGGGGAGAGCCTGGATTCGAATACAGCTTTGTCTGACTCCAGAAATGTCTAAATTTTGTGGTAGATTTCCCCTCTTCTGATGAGATTGATGTGGAAAAGTGTAGAAAGTTAGAAAAAAGAGCATGTGATCACAAAAATTCGATAAGGTAAGGTGCATAGGGAGTTAAAGAACGATCTTAATTCAAGATGAAATGTTATAATCAGAATGTGTTGACTAAGTGAGAAGACAAATTCGATTGATACGCTAAGATAGAAAGCTATTGGTGGTTCAGCGGAAACAAAAATCACCATGAGAGAGTAAGGAAAACAATATGACCCAAGCCACAGATACCTGAGGAGAAGGACAGAAGGCCAAGAGAAAAAAATGGGGTCGTGAGAGTGGGCCCAGGGGTGTTGTAAACATTTCTGAGCTATACTTTTATAATGTGAGGCTCTCATTGGTTAAGCATGTTGTAAAAGAGGCACACTTTTCTAAATGTGACCTTCTGCAGGGTGTTTACTTTGCCCAATATAAAACCAGTATGACCTTGAAAAATGATCAGGCTGCTAAATTTTCTATTGACTGCTAACTTTGGTTATGGTTTCTTTACATGAGTAATTGCAAAGCTTGTTCATTCCTTTTAGTAGTGCTAGAAAGTCTTTGATGCAGGAGATGACCCTCTCTGTTTTGCTCATACTGTATGTAAACCAACTGTCTTCCTTTTGGAACGTTGTATTCAAGAATTTTATTTGGATTATTTTATTATACCTACTTGCTACAAAATGAAGGGTAATTGAGTGATCTCAGATCTGGGAGCTATTTTAGAGGTTGGAATATTGTATTTATTTCTGCCACTTGAATAAATAAGCAGCTTCTCAAAACATAAGCCCGGCCAGTTGATGCAGAAGTGTGTGTGTGTGTGGACTGCCTTGCAGCCATTGGTTTATCATCGTCTCTATGATTGAGATCATTTCTCCCTTCCTTCAGCTGCTCAAACCCAGATATGCAGTACCTCTATGTTACAGGTATTGGAGATATGTGAGCTGATATCAAGTGTCCATGATGGTGAAAGAGAAGGTTAAGCCACCCATAACCAAGTGTAACTTTTATAATCTGATCTGAGACGTTAGCCAGGAATATGTTACCTGGCTATTTACCTAAGACATCATCTACTACATTTTTTTGTGTATAGAGAACATTTGATGAAATATTTGTTAATTTGGTTTTCTCTATCCAGAACTGTCCTTGAGACATATAATTATGACTGAGTTATGACTCATTATATCTTGAATACTGTTTATTTTAGCTTTGCAGTTCCTTTCTATTCAAGTTGAAATAATTTCGGTTAATATGGGATGTTGGAATACCTACCCTCCAATTAACTGGAATGTTTTGGTAAAAATAGACCTCTATTTGAGTATATCTGTCAGGAATCGATGGCAAATGATAAATACACCATAATTTTGAAATTACTTGATGATGGACTTGCCTAATAAACTGTAGTTTCTTTATGAATTGAGACAAAATTAGCTTTTTGAGGCCACAGATATGGCTTTCATCTCCTAACCATCTAGGAGGTGTTGGGCCAGACTTTTAAAGCAGTTAGAACTAACCAAGATGTTGGACAGTTGTGTGGTTAACACTCTGAAGGGCCATTTCAGTTGTAATGAATCTGATCTGATTCTTCTTTTCTTAAATAGTTGTTTTGGGCCTTATTCTTTGCCTGCTTTATTTAATTGTGTAACCCATTGGAATAACTCAGAGTATTCCACTGGCTTTCCTATTTTCTTAGGGCTGCCATAGATACATGAAGAATTACGAATTGTTTAATGATGTTAGATTCCATTTTTGCATAGTTAGCTTAGGTGAGAGATTTTCTGTTGTCTTGGATGATCTGGCCTTGATTTAAGATCAAGCTATATGGATGTTTTGTTTGCTGTTAGAAAGTTGTGCATGAGGGCTGTATCCTTTTACCATACCTCTTCAATTTCTATGCTGAGCAAATAATCCAAGAACCTGGACTTTATGAAGAAGAATGTGGCATTAGGATTGGAGGAAGACTCATTAACAACCTGCATTATGCAGATGACACAACTCTGCTTGCTGAAAGTAAAGAGAATTTAAAACGTTTACGGATGAAGATCAAAGATCACAGCCTTCAATATGGGTTACGACTAAACATCAACAAAACAAAAATCCTTACAACTGGGTCAGTATGCAACTTCACAATAAATGGAGAAAAGATTGAGGTTGTCCAAGATTTTGCTTTACTTGGTTGTACAGTCAACATCCATGGAAGCAGCAGTCAAGAAATCAAAAGATGCACTGCTTTGGGAAAAGCTATGGCAAAAGATCTCTTTAGAGTATTGAAAAGTAAAGATGTCACATTGGAGATGAAGGTGCACCTGACTCATGCCGTGGTATTTTCAGTTGCATCATATGGTTGTGAAAGCTGGACGTTGAACAAGGGAGACAGGAGAAGAATTGATGCTTTTGAATTATGGTACTGGAGCCAAATATTGAATATACCATGGACTACCACAAGAACGAACAGATCTGTCCTAGAAGAAGTGCAACCAGAGTGCTCCTTGGAAGCAAGGATGGCTAGACAGTGTCTTACGTATTTTGGACATGTAGTCAGGAGAGACCAATCCCTGGAGAAAGACATCATGTTTGGGAGAGTGGCAGATCAACGAAAAATAGGAAAACCCTCAACTAGATGGATTGACACAGTGTATACCACAATGGGTTTAAACATAAGTAAGATTGTGTGCCTGGCACAGAATCAGGAAGTATTTCGTTCTGCTGTACCTAGTCTGCTGACTATGAGTCAGACCCGACTTGATGGTACCTAATAACAAACAACTGTATGGATGAGATTCTCAGGGAGGGATGATTAAGGCAGATGTTAGCATTTATTAAATGCCTAACACTGTGTTGAAGTCTTTGAATTTAAGGTGTTGAATCTTATATTGATTGAGAGCCACAGTGCCTGGTTTCTAACTCACAGTCTGATTTTACCTGTGGGGCCCAGATTTGCCAAGGAATTTGGAGACATTGTTCAAACTAAATTCTCTGGAAAAAACTGTGAATACCTGCTTTGTTTTATAAGTGGTGGTGGTTAGTAGGACTTGTTGGGTAAGATTGATATCTTTAAAAAGATATCTTGGTCCAAAGGATGATGGGATTTGAAGTCTCTGCCAGTAACACAATGTGTGATTGTGAGAGGTCACCATAATGAGGCTCATTTTTTTTTTTTTTTCTTTCTGAGACATCGTCTTGCAGTGTAACCCAGGCTGGCCTTGAATGCTCAGTCCTCTGGCCTCAGCCTCCAGAGTGCTGGGATTACAGGTGTGTGCAGCCATGCCCAGTGAGGCTCCACTTTACTATCTGGCAAATGAGACTGTTGAGCGACATCAACATTTTCAAACTTGTTTTTTTACTGTAACCCCTAATAAGAAGTGTATTTATAAAGCATTTCAGGATACATATTGAAAACAAAGGTTTGGCAAAATAATATATTCTTCTAATGTGCAATGTATTCTTTCTTTCTTTTTAAATGCCGCTAGTTTGATTTCATGACCCATAGTCATCACTTCCAGCTTAAAAACACTGTATTAGATGCTCCTTTCAATTTTAAGATTTAAAATAAAGAGTTAGGATTCAGTTTTACTTTGTTTGCCTCTAAAGAGCAAGCTGAGATTTAGCAGTGAGGGGCCGGCGACATGGAGGGAAGCCATGGAGCCCTAAGCCCTGAGGTCAGCGGGGAGAACGGGCAGAGAGGCTGCTATGGTGCCCATTGTGCCAGGCCCTGGGCAGCCCCCTGGGCAGCAGTGACACTCAGCTCCCCATCCTCTGCTGGTGTCTATGCCTCACTGTGGCGGCCCCTTGGTCCTTGGAGCTAAAGTCATTCAAACTCATAAAGCAGGATTAGAATAGCAGATTGGTCAGGGGAAAGCAGAGGTATGTGCTGTTTACATCTGTGCTGCCTGGCTTTCCATGATTGTGCAAAGAAGTTGGCATCAGGGGCAGTGGTAGGGAGTGAAACCTGTGGTTAATGTTGAAGGATGATGGGAGGTGCGTGGGTTTCCTATGTTGGTGTGGGGGGAATAGGGAACGTGCACCATGTGTCTTTTGATCTCATTCTCTTCATTGTGACTGTTATTACCAGGCCTATCATTTTTTTCATAGGAGTGATGAGCAGTAGAAAATTTTCCATCATATGAAATGTGAGATTATTTCCCTTTGTGGCTGGATCTCCTCAGTTTGTGACCATGGAAGGTTGAGCTGGACACTGTCGGTTATCCCGCAGGCTCCTGGCTGCTCCTGCTCCTGGGAGTCAGGTCCTTGTGAAGTGGGTGACACTTGAGAGCCCACTTTTGTGGATATGTGATGTCATTTTGCCTGGGGAGGGAGGGGAACTTTTGGGGACAAGCCTACCTGTTCTGGACTTCCAAAGACTTCATTCATTGCAAGAAAAAGAAGTGTGGGAGCCGGGCATGGTGGTGCATACCTGTAATCCCAGAGGCTCAGGAGGCAGAGGCAGGAGGATCACAAGTTCAAGACCAGAGGTAGTCTGCATAACTTAGCAAGACCCTGTCTTAAAAAGTAAAAAAAAAAAAAAAAGGCTGGAGGTGGAAGCTCAGTGGTCCAGCACTTGCAAAGCATGCAAGCGCGAGGCCCTGGTTCAACCCCCAGTACCCCTGCAAAAAGAAGGGTGGGAAACTTTTGCAGCTAATATCCTCTAAGAAGAGGAAGAGGGCCTCAGTTCAAACACCACTGTTAGGAGGCCCACAAGAGTGAGTGGGGACCGCCAGGCAGCGTGGACTGTGTGGCCTGTGTCTTTTGGGAGCGTAGTTGGTCTCACTGCTAAAGGGCAAATGCTAGCTTCTTTGGCCCACAGAGCTACCAGGGTGGGAAAAGCCAGATTCAGGGATGATGGAGGTCATGTGACTAGGGCAGGGGAAGCCTCCAGGACACTCGAGCAGGAGGTGGTCTGGAGGACTGGAGCACAGGCACCAAGGCTTGAGGGGGCCTCCTGAGGTCCCTCCTGTGTTGCCTGGCCATTCAGTGAAAGGGGTGGGCCATTCCTGCTGAGCTGTACACACAGGGCATGCAGCAGTGCGCTGGGCCCCAGACCCTGCAGTGTGCAGACTTCTGCATGGGGGCAGAGGGAAGCTCTGCAGACTTCCTACAGCCATCCCTGTGTTCTCAATTTTGATTTCTATTTTCCACAGAAGCCCTGATTTTACCATTATCTGTTTCTTCCTTCAGAAGCTTAAAAAATAAAACATGGGTATCTCTCTGAGAATCTGACATCTTATATTGACTGATTGTTGTTGTTAGGTGCCTTTGAGTTGGGTCTGACTCATAGGGACCCTATGTACAGCAGAATGAAATACAACCTGTTACTGTGCCATTTCCTCTACTATTGTTAGTGCTTCTCTGCTATTCATAGGTTTTTGATGGATGATTGTTTTGGGAGTGGGCTGGCAGGTCCTTCTCCCAGGCCTACAACACCCAGTATTCCCAGGCAGTCTCCCATCCAAGGACTAACTAGGTCTGGCCCTACTTAGCTTCCAAGATCTATTAAGATCAAATGCCAGGATGGTATGGCTGCAAATGTAGCACCAGAAAATTAGCCCCTCAGGGCTAAGAAATTCCCCAAGAAATGACTGGGGAAGAGTTGCTTCCTCAAAGTAGAGTCGACCTTAATGACAAGAATGGAGTAAAACCTCTGGCATCTCCTTTCACTGATATGGCATGACTCAAAATGAGAAGTATAATTGCTGCAACATTGGTCTCAAACATAAAAAGTTCGTGCATGTGGCACAGTGTTGGGTAGAGTTTCGTTCTGTTGTACATAAAGGTATGAGTTAACCTAAGAGATATGAGTTGGATCCAACTAGATAGCACCCCAGAATGTATACATATACACAAAGTGTGATCAGAAGATATGCTGAATGTTTAAATTAAAAAAAAAAATTATACCAAAAGACACATTTCCATTAATCCCCCTCGGAGTATACCCCCTGGCTTTGGACACACTGATGTCATTGTTCTTGCCACTTTATGAAGCAGTGTGGAAGTCCTTTTTCACGAGTGTCTTTAGGTTCACTGCCTCAAGGTACTGAATTGATTCAAAACATTTAACTTTCTTGGTCATTTTGAGTGTAGGGAAGAGCCAGAAGTCACGCAGTGCCAGATCTATTGAATAAAGTAGATGAGGACACACCATAATATTTTTATTTGACAGAAATGGTCACACCAGAAATCATGGGTGACATGGAGCCTTGTTATGATGGAGGATGAAAGTAAAGACAAGGAAGTGGACTTCTGAGCCCGTGCAGTGGCACACACCTATAATCCCAGTGACTCAGGAGGCAGAGGCAGGAGGGTAGCAAGTTTGAGGCCAGAGGCAGCTTGCATATTTTAGTGAGACACTGTCTAAAAATAAAGAGCAAAAAAATGAACTAGGGGATGCAGCTCAGTGACAGAGTGCTAGCGAGCCTGAGACCCTGGGTTTAATCTCCTAGTACAGCACAAAAACAAAAAACAAAAAGGAGACTTCCAAAAGTGCTTCAGAAAATGGGAAGAATGATGGCATAAGTGTTCAGAGGTAGGGAGAGTATTGTGGGGGGATTAGTGATGATGTGTCTTTTACCATAAAAAAATTTTTGTAAACATTCACCGTATTTTTTGTTTACACTTCCTATGTGTGGAAGACAGGTATTCACAAATTCTTCAGAGAATTTAGTAGAAATAACTTACATCCTATCATTTTCTGTATGTGTACGTTGTTGTTGTTGTTAGGTGCCGTCGAGTTGGTATCCGACTCATAGTGACCCTCATAGGGTTTTCAATGGCCAACTGTTTCAGGATTACCTTGGGAGTGGATTGCCAGGCTCTTCTCCCATTTTTGTGGTGCTGGGAATTGAACTCAGGACCTCAGAGACTGCAGCACAGCGCCCTACCCCCTGAGCTAAATCCCAGCCCGTATATGTACATATGCATAGTTAAATTTAGGATTTCTTAGGAAAGGGTGATTTCAGTGTTCTCAATATGATTATTTCTAAGTTTATCTACAGGAAGTGTTTTTTGAACATCTTATTAACTGAAATTTTGTAGGATTGGAATCTGAAGTATGGTATGAAGCACAGCAGTAGAAAAGCAGACTTCTAAGCAGAATGCCATTTCTTGAGCACTGAAAATATGCTCCTTTTCTGTGCATCTGCTAAGCGACTTCTTCTATCTGCAGGCTGATGCTCTGCCTTTCCAGGATGCTTCAGTGGTGAAAAGTAACTAGATATGTTTAGAGAAGGTGCCTCCCCAGCCCAGCACTGGCCCTGAGGCACTCTGGTGCGTTCAGCACAGGGTGACACTGCTGAAGTTAGCATGAGTTATGGCGGGAGGGGCTGTATTAATTTTCCTGTGCACTGACTGTCTAATCTAAACATTCCAATGTTGAAAACAAAACCGTTAGATGGTATTTCTAGGGAAGGGTCATTGAGCCTCAGATGGATAAAAAGAATATATCCAAAAATAAAGCAGTATATTAATGTAGAATATCTGGACCTGAGGCAGAGAAAGGTCACACGTTCATCTGATTTAAGCAGATAGAAACTCACAGATGTGTTTGGATTTTACCAGCTATAGTAATTTCAAATATTGAGATGGCATTTGGAACAGGAAGATGGGGTTCAGATTAGAGGCCACTGAATAACAACCTGAAAAAGTTGTTATTCTAGTGGCTTACAGATACTTCATTGTGTTTGCCTCTGCTCAATCCTGATGGAACGATCTTGAAAGAGCAAGGCCTGTTGTTCTTGGCGTTTATTGATTTGGTTCCATGCAGTGTGAAGGATCCATTGCTTGCCCTGAAATGATGAAATTGAAAGAAGATTGATTTTGGATGACTTCCAGTATCTTTCCTTAAACTTCAGTTTGGAGAAATTGGTCACTCAAAAACAAAACCATACTCCTCAATCAACCCCCTGCTGCTGTGAAACCAGAACTTGCAGGTCCTGCCCCTCACATCTTGGAGCATGTTTTGTTACAATATTACGTCTATGTTTGATTTGTTTTGTTTTAAAAATTGATAAGGCAACATACCTAAGACATCTTGAAGCTGTGTAGATCCTTTATATTTCTTTGAGTGAGTCTTGAAAAGTGACTCTCAGAACCTTGAGGAACTATCATACTGAGGGTTGGGGTGGAGGAGATTTCTTCCAGATTCACTCAGATCTTGAACTTGTTAGAGGATCTAAGTTGTGAAAACTAAATATGCTTTTTAAGTAAATTTATAAACTATTAATAACTTAAAATAATAAATTAATAGTAGCTGTTACATATGGCATGAGTTTCCTATTGCATGATGGAAAAGTTAAATGACTAAAATATAAACATACCCATGGCCAAACACACACACAGATACAAATGCACTTGTCCTCCTACATGGCATCACTTTCCTACTCACATGTTAATGTTGTTTCATTAATGAAGAGTTGTCTTATAAATTGACAGGCCTTACCATTGTATATAACCTGTGTTTTTCCTTTGTGGCCTTAATGGTAGTGTCTGCATTGTACAAACGAAGACAATTAGGCCTGGGTATGTGCTGTGTGCATTGATCAACACCACATTAAAAGTAAGAAACATATTTAACATAAAGAGTTTGGGATTGAACCATCTTTGGTTGTTATTCCGTCTTCACCATTACCTTCAAATATGGCAGTGCACCTGGCTGAGTAAATTTGGGGCTTGAGGGTTCAGAATTTTAAATCTTTTTTTTTTTTCATGTAAAGTGTCCGATATGGCCTTGCTTTTCATACTTTTTCCATCTTTGTTTTAATTATTGAAGATGAGAAAATGCACCTCTAGCACATCATTAGTATTCTGTCTACATGTTCCTCCATTCCACATTTATTGAGCTCTTGTTAAGTATGAGGTAGTTGTATGCATTACACAGGTATATTTGACATTATTTTTTATCCTCAAGAAATTCATTATCCATTAGGGCAGATGGATTCAGAGAAGGAATTATGAAGTGCCTGACTCAGGCCTGCTGACCCTTGTTGCCATTATGTCAGTGGAATAAAGGGTCCTTAGGATTTCTTAGTGGGGCTGGGATTTAGCTCAGTTGGTAGAGCACTGCTCTGCAGTCTCTGAGGTCCCAGGTTCCATTCTCAGGACTGCAAAAATGGGAGAAGGACCTGGCAATCCGCTCCTGAGGCAATCCTGAAACAATCAGCCATTGAAAACCCTATGAGGGTCACTATGAGCCAGACGGGTGACTAGATGTGGCACAACAAGGAGATTTCTTAGTTAAAACATTTAACTGGTATTGTGAGGTCAAAACAGACCTGTAATTAACATAATTAACAACATAACATAGTTAACAACATAAGTAAACCTTAAAAACAAATATCTTAAGTACTGAAAGGTTTTTTGGTTTGAGGTCCTGAGTGACCGCACAAGACCGATTATATAACTGAATTTGATGATGTTACCAGTTAAGGGTCTATTTTGACCTCATAATACCAGTTAAAGGTTAAATTCAATTTACCAGGATAAGAAGCTTAAAAATCTATGTAAAAGAAGTAAATAAAGACAGCTTAAATTTCCTTTGTGCTATAGCCTAGAAATTTCTACTTTGGCTATTCTAGATAATAATAACTTGCCTGCAGCTGTAGCCCTGTGGTATCCAATCCCGTCAGATATTGGAAGCTAAGCAGGGTCAGGCCTGGTTAGTACCTGGATGGGAGACCGCCTGGGAACACCAGAAGCTGTAGGCTTGGGAGAAGGACCTGGCAATCCCCTCCCAAAAATCAATCTGCCATTGAAAACCCTATGAACAGCAGAGAAGCACTGACAATAGTGTTGCCCCTGTTGTACAGATGTCTATCTATGTTTCATTGACTATGCAAAAGCATTTGATTGTGTGGATCATAACAAATTATGGATAACACTTTGGAAAATGGGAATACCAGAACACCTAAACACCTAATTGTGCTCATGAGAAATCTGTACATGAACCAGGAGACAGCTGTTCGAATAGAACAAGGGAATACTGAGTGGTTTAAAGTTGAGGAAGGTGTGCGTCAGGGCTGTATACTTTCACCCTATCTCTTCAATTTATACGATGAGCAAATAATCCGAGAAGCTGGACTTTATGAGGAAGAATGTGGCATCAAGATTGGAGGAAGACTCATTAACAACCGGCGTTATGCAGATGACAAAACTCTGCTTGCTGAAAGTGAAGAGGATTTAAAACATTTACTGATGAAGATCAAAGATCATAGCCTTCAATATGGGTTACAACTAAACATCAACAAAACAAAAATCCTTACGACTGGGCCAGTATGCAACTTCACAATAAATGGAGAAAAGATTGAAGTTGTCCAAGATTTTGCTTGGCTTGGCTCTATAATCAACACCCGTGGAAGCAGCAGTCAAGAAATCAAAGGACGGGCCGGGCGTGGTGGCGCACGCCTGTAATCCCAGCGGCTCGGGAGGCGGAGGCGGGAGGATCGCAAGTTCGAGACCAGAGGCAGTCTGCGTAATTTAGCGAGACCCTATCTCAAAAAAGTAAAAAAAATGGGCTGAGGTGCAGCTCAGTGGTCCAGCACTTGCAGAGCATGCAGGCATGGGGCCCTGGGTTCAACCCCCAGTACTGCAAAAAAAAAAAAAAAAAAAAAAAAAAAAAAAAAAACAAA